>JAZHYW010018262.1:0-256533 GCA_037355805.1 Ixodes ricinus
AAGGCCATAGTGCGCCAGAACAATGGTAGAAGAAAACTGCGGTGCTATTTAGTTAAAGGTGAGGCATATCAGAGTTTAAAATCTTTCATGAAATGCAGACAATACGAAGAAAATCCACTAACTTAAATGTGCTGTAATAAGCCAATGCTGTTTAGGAAGTTAAAAACTTGGGCATGAGGAACAAGAGGCTCCTCTCCCAGCAAAAGGGCAGGGTGGAATGGGATCTGTTCTCTAAAAAACCGTGAGAAGTTGGTGCGACGCTCCTGATGATATTTCGGACATTGAATGAGAATGTGCAAGACGGAGAGTGTTTCACCACATTCTTCACACATTGGAGCATCCTCTGCTCGCAGAAGGAAGCCATGTGTGAGGTGAGTGTGACCAATTCTCAGACGACAGAGAACAACTTCATAAAAACGCTCGTTATGTCGGCAACTGGCCCATTCAGAAAGAACAGGTTTCACGAAATGGAGTTTATTATGAACTTCAGTATCCCATTCCTCCTGCCATTTCTTTTTAATCGACTTTTGCAATGATGACCTGTAATCCAGGTATGGGATGCAGGTAACTTCTGTGCCCATGTCCTGACATGTTCTAGCAGCCTCATCGGCCTCCTCATTTCCGACAATGCCGACGTGGCTAGGGACCCAACAGAAATTAATGGTGATGTTGGAGTTTGTGGCAGCTTCAATCTTGTTACGTATTTGCAGAATAAAAGCATTTTTTGACCTATCTAGGGATGCAAGTGCACGGAGTGCACTGAGAGAGTCTGAGAAAATTACGGCGGCTTTGATATTCCTTTTGATGATAGTATCCACAGCTACCAGTAGGGCATATGACTCTGCAGAAAAGATGGTGGCTCGGTTGTTGAGCCGCTTTACAATACTGCATGACGGCCCGACTACAGCACATCCAACACTGCTGCTCCCTTTGTTCCATCCGTGTAAAACTGTACAAAGTTTCTGTAGTTTTCGGCGATTTGGAAGAATTCTTGCCTAAGATCTTCCGCTGGTACATTCTTCTTGTCATACTTGGAAAGAGAAAAATTAATCGGAATAGGTGTGATGTTCCAGGGTGCGACTGGGCTAGGCAACGTTGCTACCGGACTCGATAAGTCTATTGCAAAATTCTTGGCCTCAGATTTAAGGCGCAGAGGAAAAGGAGGTACAACAGAGGGTTTGTTCTGGTACGTCCTTTCATACCGCGTGTCCAGAAACACTTCAAGTGCAGGATGTCGGGGCACAGACCGAACTCTTAAGTGATACTGAAGGCCCAGGAAGAGACGTCTTTTTTCAAGAGAGTATTCATTAGATTCAGCGTAGAGACTGGAAACAGGAGAGGTCCGGAAAGCCCCGGTTGCAAGTCGCAATCCTAGGTGGTGGACAGGATCTAAGACCCGAAGAAGAGACGGCCGTGCCGAGCCGTACACCATGCAACCATAATCTAATTTTGATCGAACAAGGCACTGATATAAACGCAGCAGGCATCTTCTGTCACTGCCCCAGGACTTGTGTGAAAGAACTTTTAAAATATTCAATGCTAGTAGGCATTTCTTTTTTAGTTGCAAGATGTGACTACGAAAGCTAAGTTTCTTATCAAAAATTACCCCTAAAAATTTATGCTCAAGATGTACGTTTAGAGTCTGACCTCCCAAAGTTAGAGTGGGTTCTGTAATGATACCCCTTCGAAGAGAAAACAGAACACATACGGTTTTCTCTGCTGAGAAACGGAAACCATTCTCATCTGCCCAACGTGTCATTCTATTAATACCTAGTTGAACTTGGCGTTCACAAATAGCTAAATTACACGAAGAGCAGGAAATTTGTACATCATCAACATAAAGTGCATAGGAGAGAGATCGGGGAAGAATCTGTCCAAGAGAGTTCATTTTGATCAAAAACAAAATAACACTGAGCACCGACCCTTAGGGGACACCATTCTCCTGAACAAATGTTTCAGAAAGTGTCGTGCCCAGTCTTACTTGGAACGAGCGCCCATCGAGGAAGCTCTTGATAAGAGCTAGCATTTTTCCACGAATTCCAGCTGAAACTAAATCACTTAAAATTCCGTACCGCCATGTGGTATCATATGCCTTCTCAATATCGAAAAACACCGATACACAATGCTGTTTGTTAACAAAGGCGTCCCTGACCATTTTTTCTAGGCGAACAAGGTGATCAACAGTTGATCGCCCTGTCCGATACCCACATTGAAATTTATCGAAGAAGTTTTTCTGCTCTAAGAAATACACCAATCTAGAGGTTACCATTCGTTCAAACGTTTTTCCAAGGGAACTGGTGAGTGCAATGGGTCTGTAGCTGGAAGGTAATGATGGGTCCTTTCCAGGCTTTAGCAAAGGAATCACAATTGCCCTTTTCCAGAGAGTGGGGTAAGCTCCACTGCTCCATACACAGTTAAAAAACAATAGGATGGTATCTAATGTTGCAGGATGTAAGTGCTGAAGCATACTGTAATGAATAAGGTCTGGCCCCGGGGACGAATTCCTTCCCTTGTTAAGGGCGATCATCAGTTCCACAGGGGTAAACGGTCGATTATAAGCCTCGTTAAAGCCACCGGTACATTTTATTGGTACTTTCTCCTTGGCAGCCTTGTATTTTAGAAATGTGTCTGAATAACGGTCAGATCCCGAGACAGACTGGAAGTGTTCACCAAGAATATTTGCCTGCTGCTCTAGTGTGGGAACACTGCTGCCATCTAATGTAAAGAGAGGGATAGTAAATGCACGGTAATCACCTCTAATTCTATGAACCCTGTCCCATACGACTTTTACGCCTGTGGAACTGTTGACGGAGGAAGCATACGACATCCACGTGGTTTTTTTTGATTGGCGTCTTACATTGCGGGCCTTAGCGCGTAGCTTTTTAAAATTAATGACATTTTCAACAGTTGGGTAACGGCGCACAATTGTCCATGCACAGTTTTGCCGCTTACGAGCTAAGCTACACTCCTCATTCCACCAAGGCTTGGGTTTTGATGGTAAACGTCCCGACGTTTTCGGAATAGAGCGCTGTGCTGCTTGGACAATTACATTAGTCAGCACTTCACAGGCTTCTTCAACATCTAAGCTAGCTAGTGTATCTGAGTGCAACTCCGACTCCTTTTTAAAAGTGGCCCAGTCAGCCTTTTCCAACTTCCAACGCGGAGTCCGAGTTTGTAATGACTTGAAAGAGACTGTGCTTTTTAAAACAATGGGGAAGTGATCGCTACCATAGGGATTCTGGTCTACACTCCACAAGAAGTCAGGCAGCAACGAAGCACTACCAATGGAGAGGTCGATCGGAGTCGATGATAAGGATGAGGCGCTAAAATAAGTTGAAGTACCAGTGTTAAAAAGACAGAGGTTTCGAGAAGTTAAAATTGATTCGATTATTTTTCCACGAACATCAGTTCGATTCCCACCCCACAGGGTATTGTGAGCATTAAAATCCCCCATCAAAAGAAAGGGCTTTGGGAGTTGATCTAAAAGAGAATGAAGTTCTGCACTTTTTATAGCTTGTGAGGGTGATAAATATAGCGAACAAACAGAAATGGCTTTGTGTACAAGAACACGCACTGCCACTGCTTCTAAAGGAGTGTGTAAGGGTATGGCCGTACAAGCAGCCAGCCTCGGAACTACTATCGCTACTCCTCCAGATGATATAGAAGCTTTCAGGCGGTCCTTCCGGAAGACAATAAAATTTCGGAGGAAGTTTGTGTGTGTGGCATTTAAATGTGTTTCTTGTAAACACAGGGCTGCAGGTTTGTGTTCCTGCAGAAGATACTCAACGTCATCAAGGTTAGTGAGTAATCCCCTGCAATTCCATTGAAGAAATGTTGCAGCCATGTGTTGGAGATTCTTACTTTGGGGGTGTTATTTGTTGTTTGCTTTTATGGCGGGCCTTGGGAGTCTGCCACTCCATGTCGTCTGTGTCAGACGCATGAGAGGAGGCCTGTGTACTCTCATCCATGGGTTCTGGGTCCTGTGGCGAGGCCTTCCCAGAAGGTATAGAAAGACTCTGGCCACGAGGCGCCATGCCTCGGCCACGACCACCTCCAGCCAAAGAGGCGGCGGAGGTGCCCGGCAGGGAGGCACCGGCGACCTCCTGTTCTTGCCCTTTGGGTGCTGAAGTGGCACAGGAACCATGCCGCTCCTTGGATGCGGATGTCCTCTCTTTAGAGCGTGGGCCCCTCTCCCTTGAAGGGGATCGCGGGCTACGGACAGGCTTGGCCGTCGCCGACCCATCCCGTGAAGGGGATGCCGTCTGTGCTCCCTCACCACTAACTGGGACAGACTGCTGCCCCTTGAGAGTGGGAGGAGTGGTCGTCTGGCTGGAGGAGGCATTAGCTCCCCCAGCTGATACTGCACGCCCGGGCAGCTCGATTTTAAGCTTGGGCGTGGGGGACTGCTGTGGCTTCCGATAGTCCAGAAAGGACGTCTGGGTAGCCACCGCAACCTTCAGTGGTGCATGTCCCCGCTGCACCACCTGCGCGTAGCCGCCCTTTCGCAAGAAAGCGAAACGGCGACGTGCTTCTTGGTATGACAAGTTTTCTTTTACTTTTAGTGTCAGAACTTCTTTCTCATCTTTCCATACCCTACATGATCTGGAGTATGCCGGGTGGGCCTCGTTGCAGTTTGCGCACTGCGCGCTGTTTGTGCAGGAATCTGTCTTGTGGTCGGTTTTACTGCATTTCGCGCATGTGGCTTTCCCGCGACAGTTCTGAGAGCCATGTCCGTACCTCTGACACTGGAAACATCTCCGGGGGTTAGGGATATACGGCCGAACCCTGCAGTGGAGGTATCCGGCCTTGACAGCTTCAGGAAGTGTGGTGGCTTCAAATGTTAGAACGATGTGTTTCGTTCTTATCTCCCTGCCCGTCTCGTCGCATGCAGATACGCCTTGCGGCCACGACTCCTTGGTCAGAAAGACCTTCAGCAATTTCATTGTCTGTTGTCTCTAGAAGGTCCTCCTCAGAGATAACTCCCTGGATCGTATTCAGTGTACGATGTGGTGTGACTGACACCTTATGGTCAGACACTGAATTCAGTGCAAGGAGCGCCGTACTCTGCTCGCTGGTCTCAATTTCTACCAGAAGGTCGCCAGAAGACATTTTTTGGCTTTGAAGCTCTTTCCTACAACATTTTCAAGTACTTTCGCAACGAGGAAGGGCGATAATTTTGAGAGCTGTTTGTCACATTCGGAGTGAATGACCAAAAACTTTGGGTACTTGGATTGGTTTGCTGGAGTCTTGTCTGGGATTGAAACTTCGGTGCGGACTCTTTTGGGAGCCCGATCAAGTTGGTTTTGCCTGGAACCCATAAAAATGGGGAGGTTTTCGGAAACCGTGGCGCACCGCCCACCACCGAGCCCAACAAGGGGGTAGGTAGCACCCCATAGCAAGTATAGCTTGGCTGGGTATGCTACGCTACCAGTGCTACCCAGTAACTATAACCAAGTGTGGTTCAAGAAAGGTATCTGTCGCCACCCAAGGTTAGCCCTTGCCGCCTAAGGAGGTGAAAAAGGAAGGAAGAGAGTGTAGGAGAAAAGAAAGAAAAAAGAGGTGGAAGGAAAAGTGAAAGAAGGAAGAACAGGGTAGAAGAGGCGACTGACTGAATCATCCTGGTCGGGCCAAGCCAGGACACCCGTCTACGAGAAGCAGGGGCCGAAGCGGTGTATTGCCTCGCCCGGGGGGCCCCGAAGGGTCCAAACAAACCCCGGGCTCAGCTCAACCACCAGGGTCCCCTTTTCCCCGGACACGGGTACGCCACGCACAGCCAGACGTGGGTGGGCGAACCCACATGGCTCGGGGTTCGTAGTGACGCCACTCACCAAGCACCTACTATAAAGTAGGTGCCCCCTGCGTGCGGGTATGGTGGCCCACGTGGCTGGGGTCCGTGGTGACGCTACTCACCAAGCACCTAGCACCTAAGGTGCAGGCGCCCCCTGCGGGGCTCGGGGTCCGTGGAGACGCCACTCTCCAAACACCTGCTTTCACAGGTGCCCCCTGCGGGGCAATATTCTACGCAAGATGAACTATATACAGGGCAACACACTGGCAAAGTTTGAAGACCTTAGCTTTTATAGATACGGAGAAAAATATTCTTTAATCTAGAGCGTTATTGCGCAATGCCCCGTGTTTGCGATTTTTTTTCCTCAAAATAACTACCCTAATACTCGGTGATTAATACTTTTTCAATCCTTCTTATGCCTAATTTGTCAGTGAATATTGCAAGACCCGTAGCCACAACAGTGTTTGGGGGGACGCCGCCCGAAAATGTCAACATCGCGCGATAAGCAACACGCGCACGAGACTGAGAGGGTGCTTACAATTTTTTTTCACGCAAAGACAAAAATTTGTTTCCGAAAACAAGGATTGGTTTTATGTTTCTGGGTATAAAGCCAGCAAAATATTTTTTTTTCATCAAAATTAAAATTTGTCATCGGACATGGTTGTTCGATCTTATCTGAAAACGCCCAGTTGCAGAAGGCAGGACAACTGAAGCTCCTCCCTGCCGTTCCTAACCAATAGTTCGAACAAGGGGGTCAGGGCTTCCCAACGTCTTTCCAGTAGCAACCGTCCTTTAGTCCGCGGGCTCTCAAACCAGGTTAACCCACGGGCTCCCTCGAGATTTCAATTCCGCTCATTGACCCCGCCCTAGCGAAGCGTTTTGAGTTCGGGCGTAAGTTAGGTGGAGCTGACTCGTCAACTGATGCACAACTAAGAGATAAACTTTTCAACCTGTCTCAAGGGTGTTTACCGTATTTGCTCGTGTAATAGCCACACTTGTTACCAAAGAGGTCCTAGCATCTATTTTCCTGCGGAACACACATACAGCCAATAGGTGACCGGCGTTTGGCGGGAGCCGCAAAGCACTCTGGGTATTATTCACTTCCGGTTCGTAGCTAGCAGCCGACGCAGCATCATGACAGCTATGAAAGCGTGTGCGGGTGTTGACACCCGATCAATTCGAGCCACCTCCTTTGCTGCTGGTTCAGTTACGAATTTCTGATCGTCTGAAGTTACTTCTACGGATACGTCAAGTAGGAATCGGTACGCAGAAGCATCGAGAACGGCCACGAAAGCGTGGAGCGAATGCGGCAAGCGGCCAGCTGGACTCGCGCCGCGCATACCGGATCGTCGCATGAAAACACGGGCTCGGTTAGATATTTCGTTTTCCTTTTGAACCAGCATTTTTCGTTGGGTTTTGTTTATTTTTGATGGTTACGTTAGATGACACCACCGACTGAAATAGGTGCGAATGTAAGCCGTGGGACGCGGCCAGCTGAAATGCCCGATCAGAGTTCTGTCGTACTTTTCTCATTTTGTTAAAACACCTCAGACTGGCTAAGAAAATCTTGAAACAACCAAAAGTTGAAGAGGCAGGAAAAGAAGTCGGTCAGACAGACGACGTCTAAAACTCAGCCAATACGTTTTCTCGTGCGATCGAAACGCCCCTTCTGTGGAAAAGTTAGTTTCGACGAGGTGAGAACCCTTGCTTTTTAACACTCACGTGATTTTTGTACTTCAACTAAGTTGTACCCCGCGTACTACCATGACCCTCCACCCATAGGTTTTTTTAATGATGTCGAGTAAGAAATCATGCATAAACGAGCACCGATTTTGATATAGGCTACGCAGGGTCGTACTACCGCTTTATTATCAGTCAATATGAAGGTGCTGCCTGTTGGCTTTTGTTTATTTATATTATAGCAAGCTGACCTGTCCTTTTGTTTGTTTATATTAAAGCAAACCACCCGTTCACGCCGCTTCGCGGCAACAATCTGCAACGGCTCATTACAAAAAAAAAAAAAAACGTTAATCCGAGCTGTCGATGTAACGATTAAACGGCCTGGCGATTACACTGTATGTCGACGAAACGTCGTGCGATGAACTGATTGCTTGCGAGATCGCATCCCGCGTTCTCGCGGATGCCCTTGTACGACAAGCAGTGCTCACCCATTCGCCGATTGATCGAGACCTTTTTCTGGGTGCTAAAAGGCTGTGTTGGAGATTGTTATTTCCCGCGGTCCCTACCTAAAGAAAGACAGGACACGTTGTACTGGTCTGTAACAAAATTGGCCGCGCATAAACGGTCACCGACGTTTGGCTACCACAGGTCACCTTGCTCCGTCACTCGCTGAACAGCGACGGCCCATCGCTGCTTCCGTGCTTTGTTTCACGGGAACCGGAACATCTTATGCCGTTTATGGCTTGCATTAGGAAACGCACCGCGGAGTAGTAAACAATTTTCACCACGAATACAGCACGGCTACCACGCCTAGAAGGGCTCTCGATGCAGCTGGACGAACCGCGACCGGCACTGGACGAACCGGAAGCGTGAAGTCACGTGACGCCTCGCTTCGGATGACGACACTTCCGGCTCAAACGCCGGTCACCTATTGTTGCACTCCACATAAAAGCGTGGCAAATAGTGACATCGAGAATACGATTGCCCTTAAAAATGCGATCCGAGCAGATGGCATTTTAGCGTGAAGACATCTCTGCCCAGTAAATCGCTGCCATTTTTCTGCTAATTGCAGCAATTGGCTATCTCAGTAATGTCATGGGTTCAATTCATTTTGGAGCACCTTTTGGAGCAGCTAAGACTCAATTTTAGAGCACCAAATAGAACTTTTGGGGCATAAGTTTACATTTAATTTTAATTCCTACCACTGCAAATATCATAAGATTAACCTGTTGGCCTGTCCATCAAGAGACATTGTCTACTTTGCCTTCCAAGTATGTGCAACTTTTTGCTATCATTCGCACGTGCAGTTTAATTCCCTCAAACACAGACCTAGCTGTTGCGTGTAGAAGTACCGGGATATTGTGAAAGTACAGTGATATTGTGAAAGTGGTTAGGCCTAAAAACGGTTGCGTCGCTCTCCGTGCTGAGTGAGCTTCGTAGGGCACTTTTTCTTCGGTAAAAGACACACCAAAAGCGCCCTGAAAAGGTTCGCATTTTATAAAGCATTGTTACTGTGGCCTACCCACGACCAGCCATGGGTGCGCCTCTGTCAGTGGAGACGTGCCACAGTACTCTGCCATGTCATATTGGCACCTAACATGATATTTGTGCAAAGCGTGTAAATGAAAAAATTTTACCCCACGTAATGAAAAACCCTCCCAAATGTGCAAATTTTTCCACAAAAGAAGTGCGTTCATTAGTGAAATACCGCTTGAACAAATGGACCCCAAGAAAAAGGTTGCTTATTAGGTGTAAGTTCATACAATTAAAGGCCAAAATGGGGTCTCCCCAAGGAATTTTATGAAATTTTGTTCATTGTCTTACACAAACGTAGGTAGACCCATTTTTTAAATTTTTTTAAAATCATAAGGGGGAGGGGTTGACTTATAATAAAACCAAAGCATTCCACCTCCGACAAAAACGAAACAATCGCGATATCAAGAACACCTCCACTTGTTACGAGTTCAGCCAGCTGTGACTGCAGTATTGCGCTATTCTGCGCGCTCAATTTACAAATTCTTTTTTTTTTTTTTGATTTGTGCGATTGAGTATTATTGACAGCGATTCGTAAATGAACCCGAATGTACGAGCGGTGAACAGCGCACCGCGTGCCCGACTTCCTGGGGTGGCGGCACTTCTTGTAAGAGCCACTTGGAGGCTGCTGGAACAGCCTCACGTCCCACCTTCCGCAGCGTCTTTTCGCAGTTTTTGAGCGATTCACGGTCGCACGTCTTTCGATCAAGTGTCGAAATCATACTGGATTTAGACATAAAATCATAAAAAAACGTAGTTAGCACAACTACGTTTTTTTGTTTTGACACGCATGATCCGGGCAATTTAGATTTTCGGTGCTCGCTTATCGCCATTCTTCACCCAAAAACAACCAACAACTGCGCTGTTGGACGCAAGTTCGACCCGTTGGAGCAGGTGATGCTCCAGTGGAGTCCGATATGGCGCGGGATCTTTAAAGGAGCTGTGCAACGATTTTAACATTGAAAGAATTTGCGTTTTCTACTTTTGACATTGTTCACGTTGTCAAAAAGGACAGAAAACACACCACCTTCCTTCGAAATGTTGCGATTGCGCCGCGTAATCGCGAGGCAAAGATTAGAATATCCCTCGACCTGCAGCCGCTAGCGGCGGCCATGAGAAACACGCGGCATGACGTCAATGGGGAATCTTGTAGAAAGATAGCAAGTTGTGCGAATACCTGCTCGATAAAAGCTTTTCTATAAATCTTGTCGTTCCAAGATAAATATAAATGCGGCAAAAACCTGGTATCACAAACAAAACTTTTATTATACGGAGTTTCAGTGGCGCCATCTATCCTAGGTCCACAAAACCGTCAGCAGCGGAACAGCCGCTAGAAGCCGGAGGGAGAGGGGGACAGGGCCGGACGGGTATGGCCGGACCCAGATGAGACTTTCCTCCTTTCTTGGCTGCGCCCGCCAGCACATAATCATGCGGTCGCGAGCGGATGAGTTCTCGCCGCTCACTGATGGCTCTAAAGAGAGAGCTTCACCGGAACCTCGCGCCTTCCCCATTGACGTCACAGCGCACGTGACTCGGAAGTTGGTGAACGAGTTGAGAGGCGCCGAAAACCTCAATCTTTGTCCATTTTTAAAATAAAAACTAGGACATGCAGGCGAAAGCGGTTTTTTCTTCTTTACTTCAGAAATGTCAAGACACCAACTCCCAGATTGGTTAAGCAAAGCAGTGAAACTGTTGCACAGCTCCTTTAAAGGGGCCCTGCAATCATATTTAAGCGTCTACCTTTTTTGCGGTTTCCACGTCTCTTGAAGTTCGGGCAAGCCAGCGGGCACGGAGAAAGTAACTAAATATCAGTGCGTCATATTTTAACCGGACGACGCGGAAACCTCCTCCACCGACGAGGGCGACCCACGGTACCGAAAGCGCGCAAAATGTGACGTCTTAGGTCCTGAGCTTACTACTGGTCAGAGCCACTAAAAGCTTCTTTTTTGTCGAAATACAAAATATAAGTGGCGCGAACCGTTTCAATTATTTATAAAAGTAGTTTTTGTTCACTATTTTAGATCAGAAAAGAAACAAATGCAGTTTATAAAGTACGGAAACAAGAAATGACCTGTCGACATACCCGCCACCAAGCGGTGGAAAAGGCGGCGCATACTAGAAAGGAGTAGTGGGATCAGGCGCCGACACGGAAAGGTCCCGGATGTACGCGGCGGCGCTGCGGTCGTATGAACAGGAGGATCCGACTCGGTTCCGACGGGCTCCCAGTGTTCCGAAGGCCTTCGGCGAGAAGCTTTGTCTTGGGGTTTGGCCGTCTCGCGGTATGGCAGCGCGAAGTGGCTCCCATTCTAAACTGATCTTTACCCCGTGCTTGCTGTCGTTTGTGGCCAATGAAGTGCCATGCCGAATTAGTGTTTAATCGCGCAGCAAATGCAATGAGAGCCGCTCTGGCTGCCCGCTGCATGCAGCCTATCCAAAACATGCTTTAGTGGCGCCCTCTCGCGCCGTCGACACGGAGTGCGGCAGCCGTGAGCGCTCGCGATGAGCCCACTACCCCTCCTCTAGTTCACGGCCACTCAAGCAACCAAGGACGTCATGAGGGAGGTTATTTTTTGCTTGTTTTTGTAATTTTAATTTGCCTATAACTTTTAAAATAAAGCGAATTTCGAGAAAAGAAAAGTGTCACTAAGTTACTACGTTCAGTGCGCTCAGGTTCGGTGCAAATTAAAAACCGGTAAAAAAGTCCTTGCAGGGCCCCTTTAAGTGTGATAGCAAACGAAGAGGCTTCCGCAGGCCAAAGGCTTGCAACGTACGCAGCAAAAGTGCACAATCGGTCCTTACTTACTATGACGTGCAACGCTATCACCGAGCAAGCGCGGAAGATGCGGTCATTTGAAAAGTGGGAGATTTCGTTGGACAACACCGACGACGTGCTTCGAGAACGTAGCAGCGATGATGATGGGACTCGCATCACCAGTGAGGACGAGTCATAGTCTACTCGTGGACGGAGTGAGAAAAACAGGGAGCAGCTTCGGTTGTCCCGCCTCCAGCGTGAACTTTCTAGTTTCGATAATGCCTGGGCATCTCATGCACCTCGCGCGTGCATGCACAGAAGCATGGCAGAAGGCATAGATCGCGTGTTGGAGGCTGGGCTTTTAAAACAGATACTTTGCGTTCTCACGTGTTCGCAGTAAAATGCGCATCTAAAAATTTTGACACGCATGATCCGGGCATGTTAGATTTTCGGTGCTCGTTTATCATCATTCTTCACCCAAAGACAACACACAACTGCGCTGTTGGACGCAAGTTCGACCTGTTGGAGCGGGTGATGCTCCAGTGGAGTCTGCAATGGAGCGGGATCTTTAAGTGTGATGGCAAACGAAGAGGCTTCCGCAGGCCAAAGGCTCAGTGATGTGATTGGCCTAAGCCATTTTGGTGCACGTTTGAGCAACCAAAACAGTGTTTTGGAGCAGCAAACGTGGCCTTTGGAGCAACCAAAACAGTGTTTTGGAGCAGCAAAAGTGGCTTTTGGAGCAGCCAAGACAGTGTTTCGGAACAGCAAAAGTGGATTTTGGAGCAGATATTTTTAGGAAAATAAAAATATTTGTTTTAAGTGCTGTACAAACGAGGGGCACTTTGTGTTGTGTTGTGTTCTGATGTGACGTCTTGTGACGGAACTCGCTGCTTCTGTTTTTACTGCTCTAACATCCCACAAGTGTAGAGTGCTGTAGGCATTACCAAGGAATTTCGGAAAACCGCTTGCCACCGTTTTCCTGGCTCCCGACGTGCCAGATTTTCGTCAAAAGTAAGGAAACGTAAAACAAAGAATTGCAAGCGTCCCAGCTGGTGCCTCAGTCATGCACTCCATGTTCGCATGCACGTGTGGCCAACTTCGGCAGGCTTGCTGGTGGGCATGCTTCGTCGCGCGAGCGCAGACAACGCCTGTCCGATCGAAACCGAAACCATGCCCTCAGCTCCGTCGCTAACTTATCCCCAAAATTGTACACAAAATGTAATTTTCGAGCATGCGACAAAAACAGTCCAGTGGTGCGTACTTGCCAGGCCGGCAAACAAGGTACAAGCTAAACACACAAAAAACAAAGAACCTGAGTGCATCGATGCAAGACATTGCGAGCCAGCCTCAAAACGTTCTTGGAGCACTTTGTTCAACAACTGATCTCGAGAGAAACAAGCACACTGTGCGGGTTCAGCGTGCAGACATTGCCTTCTCTGCTTTAGCTCACTTCTCTTCACCAACTTTCTTTCACGGCAGATTTTTCACGTACCGAGGTCCCTCTAGAAAGAAGGCCCACCGAGAGGAATCTAGATAATCAATACTTTGACAGAGCAGTCTTTGAATTAAAGATGGATTTTCGTAGTAACGTACGATTTAAACAAGAACAGGAATGTTGATGAACGTGCGGCGGTACTTAGTTTCCTTTTAGAAAGTACCATATCTGCAGTGATGTGGGGACGGCAACATTCGACGTCGCGCGACAACGGTGACTGAAAGGCAGTGACCAGATATAGTTTTCCGACGGCCGTTGCTTCAGCTCACGAAGTAACTCCTGCCGCGGAAAAACGTGGTTTCGTTTCACAGCATGACGACATGGCTGGTACCCGGCACGCTAGCGTCGCGAGCGTCTGCACAGATCCGCATCTATCGCTGAAATTATAAAAAAAAGAGACGAGAGACGAGACCCACAAGACGAGAGCGTGAAACGCGAGACGCCGGGAAAACCATGCAAGACCGGGTGGACAATTGATGCACGGTACTTTGTGTCAGGCGGCCGCTTGCGCCACATAACACACGCCTGCTGAATTACAGTATTCAGTTTAGTTTTGTTTTCAAAGGCGACCTAAATTGGTCCATTGACGCAGGCTTGGCGCAGATTACCCATATTTTGGCGAAAAATGGGTAATCTGCAGGATTAGCGCTGGCGCATTTGCAGGATTAGCCCCTTGGCGCAGTTTGGCGCAATTGGCGCAGCAATCACATCACTGAAGGCTTGTAACGTACGCAGCAAAAGTGCATAATCGGTCCCTACTTACTTGTGACGTGCAACGCCATCACCGAGCAAGCGCGGAAGATGCGGTCATTTCGAAAAGCCGGAGATTTCGTTGGACGACACCGACGACGTGCTTCGAGAACGTAGCAGCGACGATGATGGAACTCGCATCACCAGTGAGGACGAGTCATAGTCTACTCGTGGATGGAGTGAGGAAAACAGGGAGCAGCTTCGGTTGTCCTGTCTCCAGCGTGAACTTTCTAGTTTCGATAATGCCTGGGCATCTGATGCACCTCGCGCGGGCATGCACAGAAGCATGCCAGAAGGCATAGATTGCGTGTTGGAGGCTGGGCTTTCAAAAGAGATACTTTGCCGTTTTCACAAATTCGCAATTAAATGCGCATCTAAATTTTTTTTTTTTTTTTGGCTGATGTGCATTGTTGGGGAAGGGGGGGGGGTAGACTTACAATTGTGTAAATACGGTAGTTTGTTAGACTGAAGTTTGTTCAAGTGGCATTTCACTGTACAGACATCTCGCATAAACCAAAAGTTATGTTCAGAAAGAAAAACGCATCAGCACCACACCAGTGATCACGAAAAGTCTGAAGACACCTAAGCACTTCTTACGAGTTGTGAATGCGAAAGCATGAATGTCCAATGAAACGCCGCGGAGTGATCTGCAAAGTTTTGTGGCGCCGGTAATGTTTTCGAGTTGTGGTAGGAGCACGGGTGACGATGTGGATGCTAGAGGTGGCGCCATGTTCGTCGGCGTCGAGACGAGCAGAAGCACCAATGACGATATGGATGCTAGAGGTGGCACCATGTTCGTCGGCGTCGAAGAGCAAGGCAGAAGCTCCACGCCGACGATGTGGATGATGGAGGCGATGGCATGTTGGTCGGCGGCGAGACGAGCAGAAACCTTCGAGCGCGCGCCAATGTATCCGTTTCAATTGGCGCGGGGCCCGTAGTGGCATGGGGTTGCGGCGGTTAGTTTTATCGGCGCGCTGGCGGCTTTAGAGTTCCTGTATAGGCTCCCTACGGGAGCCAGAGTTGCGCGTCTGCTGTCCACGTGCCGCCGCGCCGCTATTCGCCGAGATCCGATCACGTGAGGAGCCGGATCAAGTGCCGTGCAGGAAAGTAGACGTTGCACGCGCCCCGGCGTACGTTCCCCTGCTTTTGAGCGCGCCGCGCGCCTCGAACGCGCGGCACCGCTATTCGCCGAATTCAGTCACGTGACGAGCGGGATCAACATGCCGTGCAGGAAAGACGGCGCTACGGAGATGAACGCGCAACTCTGGCTCCCGTAGGGAGCCTATACAGGAACTCTAGGCGGCACGGAACACGCAGCTCCATCTGGCGGTAATCGTTGAAACTGACGCGCGCAGCGGTTAGCGGGAGCCTCGCCGCCGCGCGCCAGCCAATGGGATTTTTGGGATCAGGGAAACTAGGTGTCGTTTTCGCGCTTCAAACTGATGACGTCGGCTCGCTGCATGGGACAGTTAATGCTTTCGCATTAAAAAAAGATGAAGAGCTTACTTGGGTAGACGTGAGCATGGGCCATCATCATGCTTGGAGGAGGTGCTGCATGGCCGAAGCAGGGCCCGTAACCCCGGCAAGGGTCACCGCTGGGTCCGGCAGTTCCCTGAAATCGCGGAGCACCCAAGGAGACCGGGCACTTTTAAGGTACATTCAAGAATTTACAACAGCATGAGCAAACTCTTTAAAACCGAAAAAGCAAGTACAGTCAAACCTCGATGTAACAAAATTCTATGTAACGAAACCCTTGATGTAACGAAGTGCATAACTTTTTCTAACCGCAAGTGCATGCACGCCATGTATTTTTGACCTCCATGTAATGAAGTCCCGTTTGCCGCAATTTCTATGTAACGAAGTTTTACGGACAATTTGGGTCTCAAATGCTTTTGGGTTTCAAAGTAGATTTTGGGAAGCACATGCGCTGAAATGGGCCCCCGATAAAGCGCAAAGGGTGAAATGGGCCGAATCTGGCGAGTCGGGTGTACAGAACGGCCACTAAAGGACACTAGAGCCGCTGCCGTTTCTTCCGTCCGATTCGTTCGTGCTGCATTGTTCGTTTTGAGGCCTAACTGAAAGCGTCCATCTCTCGTTGTCCTGGGCAATGGAGCCTTGAAGGTGATGAAGCCACCCCTAACAACGTCGACCTTGACAACTTTCTATACGCCGACTCTGCTGTCATGCGGCGGAGGAGCTGACCGACGAGGCGATAGCTAGCGATGTTCGTGGGAACCCGCAAGACGGGGACGATATCAAGCCTGATGAGAAAGACACCTGCGATGTGCCCAGTAACCGTGAAGTGGTGGACGCGATTGACGTCTTGAGGCTGTTCGGAAGCACACAGCAAGACGAGGACGCGATGCAGGCCATCTGGCTATGCGAACATCGTGCGATGCCAATAATAATGCCAAGAGTGTTCCAGAAAAAGGTGACTGACTACGGTAGTTTCAACCGAAGTAAAGACGTCCTCGGTGAGTTTTGTGCACCCGAGAAACATTTGTGGAAACTATCATTAACGTTAGCCCTGAATGTCTATGTAGCAAAATTTCAATGTAACGAAGTAAATTCCAAATTTTACTGACATCGTTACATTGAGGTTTGACTGCGCAGGGAGCGCGAAGTGATTTCAAATAAAGTTGATGCTCAGCAATTCCGAGTCACAATTTGTTCGTGGTGTTTGTGTTTGTTGTACACGCAACACCACCGACAAACTTGTGCGTAATTTCTGGGCTAACCGGCCTAACCTCTGCACTCGGTCAATTCGAGGGCTATTTTCGTGCATTGCGGAAGTCTAGAAAGTCCGGGAGCACGGAAAGAGCGAAGGAATATTTTGACACTCGTCACAACTACGCTGCCCAGTGTGTTTAGTGCCCTATTCGCGACTCAAACTGTTTATAGGTGGCGCCACTCGTTTCTCAAGATGGTGGATGCAGTGAGGGTTGGAGATGCTTTCTGGTGTACCAGTTGCGAAGCTTGTCAGGTGTGCTGGCTTCACTGAGCTACACAAATCATTCCCGCTTATACGAGAAAGCTGGGGTGCATAGCACGTGGTTCACCTCCTTATCCCAAAAACAGAAATGTTTAGTGCAATATTTACGCCAGGAGGCTCATTTTAATTAAGGAATGAAACCGAAACTAACTTCTATTTCGGAGCCAATGTCTCAATATCGATGTTAATTTCGGTTTCACTCCAATTAAAGTTTAGACTGCTATTGAAGTTCAGACGAGGCACCGCCTCGTTCAGTTGAGGCACCGCCTCGTTTAGACGAGGCGGTGCCACAAGTGCCCACATCCAGCCCATCGTCATCCAACTGGATGGAGAGGACACCCCATACGAGAGTGACCTGTCTGGTGTTGAGCCCCTTGACGAAGCTTAACGCCAACATTAAGGAGAAAGCGTACAACATTTCGGAACACAAAAGGGTCCTTTTAAGGACCAGTCATATGCTGTAAAATCGGACTGCCGTTCTTGTCCACGACTGATGTTCCGTGTCTCATGCTGTCATGCTTCTTTGCTTCGTCGCCATACAGAGTTGTTCATGGCTTTTCGATATGCCAGCCACCAGACAAACTTTTCTTTTGGTTGCAATAATGTCTAAACTGATCTATCTATTCCACTGCACTATGAATCACCAGTATATAGTTCAACTTCGCTAAAACAAAAGTTTGTAGCCCACCTACAGCAGATCAGATGCCATATTGGCTTCCCGCTGTCTAAACATCTTCACTATGCAACAAATCGGATTTTGATTGCAAATAAGCTCTTTTGTCCGAGAAAAACAACAATAGATCACTGCTTGTGCTCTGCTTTAAAGCATCAACGGGACGTCTATGACCATTCACACGACTGAGGCCACTCTGGGAATAAAATGCCGCGTGTCAGCTCTGTGGGTAGCGAGCTCTCACTGCCAGTGATCTGTTTCGAAGCATAAACGGGACGTCTGTGGTCATTCACACGACCGAGGCCGCTCTGAGAATCACAATAAAGTCTGTCAGCACCAGGCCCATAGCCTGGTAGGGGAGGGGTGTCTAGGTCCCTGGCAAACCAGCGCACCCCTAACCAAAAGATATGTCGATGAAACAATCTGTTGATGAAACGTCGCAGTGTTGATGAAACAAACTGTCGGGGAAACAGTGTTAGATGGAACGAATGCCACTGCAGAAAAAGCCTGTTTCCAAGCCGCATCACTTCAGCACCGTCGAAAGGGGCATCATTTTTAGATACCCACTGCCAGACAAAATGCACTCTAAACAGAAAAAGAAATGATGAATTTCACGTCTCTCTGCTGTTGAAGTTCACGACCTGGATAAGGAGCAGCTGGTTCGTCCCCATCAGGCAAATTGAAATGGATATCGGTGCAAAATTATGATGAGTACAGCGAGCTCAGGTCTGCGAGTTAACACACGTTCAAATGATACACGCGCAACGAAATGTTCCTACAGCATGCAATTTGCAAGTTGATGAAACTTCACAGCACCATGCGATAGCATTGATGAAACGAGTGTCGATGAAACGGTGTCGACAAAACGTCATTGATGACGTGCATTGATGACGTGCGTCGATGAAACGACAGGGACCCCCTTTTTCTGATAGTTCCATGGAAGCTCTGACAATGAGGACTGTGAAGTTGTCTCCAAGAAGACTATATTTTCTACACAAGTCTGACTTTGCCAAGGTAGACCCGAAAGACAATGGCGTAGGGATGGGCGAATATTCGGTTATTATGAATAGCCAATCGAATCCTGTTCGATTCGGCATTCGCTTCGAATCGAATTTAAGTATTCGACAATATCGATTATTCGACAATATCGAATTATTCGACAATATAGGATTATTCAACCTTTCTAAATACGTCAAACCCGACTATATCGAACCTGTTTACATCAAATTATTTATTATGTCGAACAATTTTTGTGCACAGTAATGTTACAGTGATAATATACAGCAAAAACTATGGTTACATCAAACAAAAATAGCAGCCGCTACCGATATATAGAACTGGCAAGAGCGCCGTTTTGTTCTGGAAACTGGCTTTCCCCCAACGCGAGCGGCGACATTGGGGAAAAACCAACTTGCAGAGCACACTAGCTTTTTTTTTTTTTTTCTTCGGGCGGTTGCGTTGATTGCTTGGAAGAAAAGAAAAAAATCAGCAGAACCCATCCTTTGGGAATGATTATCTACGTTAATGCGAATAGCATCAAACGGTGCGGAGTTATGCGCGTTCGTCAGGTGGCCGGCACACTCTAGATACGCCAGCCCACTCTTGAGGCGATTCTAAATTTGTTGACACTTTCACAGCCCTGCGCACGATCTCCGCAGCCCAGCACGTGCGTTTGTGTCACTTAGGAAGGCGAGCAAAGCACGCGCCATACGCACAAACACTCAAAATGATACCGACCAGACTTTCTGGCGTCTCAGCTAGTCTCAACCAACGGTACTCTAAACGGTTGTTTATATCTTTACCATAGGACGCGCTTTACAGCGCTGTCACAGCTACCGGTGCGCGCGCATTCCATGCACGAGGGCTCATTCCGCTCTCGTGAGGCTGAGCACGGCCGCTACATCACCCTCTCCCGAGCGCGGGAGAGGGTCCATGGAACGCGCGCGCACCGGTAGCTGTGACAGCGCAGTAAAGCGAGTCCTATGGTAAAGATATAAACAACCGTTTAGAGTGCGTTGAATGACTGCCTTCATAGCTCTGTGGTTAGCGCGTCTGCCTGCTGATCAAAGGGTCAACGGTTCGAATCCCAGCCGGCGCCGGTCTTTTTTATTTATTTATCGACCCGCGGCATAAGAGGTTAGATAGCCAGATAGATACATAGATAGACGAAAAGTGCGTGAAGTATCCAAAGAATGCTATTCGCATTAAAATATCTTTTGTGAAGGGAGCGGAGAAAGGGTGCTCCGTGCTCCCTCTCCCCGCTCCATCCGCAAGAGAGAATATTAGTTTAGATGCGGAGCATCTCTTGCTCAAAGCTATGTCCCGCAGCGCCGTAGTCCGCACTCGCACTACGCACGCGCAACTCTCCTCCTTCCTCTCTCCAACAGCTGCGCGTTACTCTCTCCGCTCTCTCTCTCTTCCAGCTGTGTGCACTGCACGTGCGTTCGCTTGTACTCACACCGCGCGCGCGCAACTCTCCTTCTCTAGTTTCCTCTCCTTCAAGTGTGAAAAAAAATAAACGGCGTGCGGCGAGCGTTCCAAATATCTATGCCGCGAGCCGCGACGAAGGCTCGCGTATGGGGTTACGCTAGGCTGTCGGTGGCGCCATCTCTCGACGTCAGCACGCAACTGACTCTTACCTCGGAACCAACACGATGCTCCGCATCACCCCATGGTTCCCCTCGGGAAGATGGTGCAATTTTTCTTCCAAACAATTGACGCGGCGCCCGGAAAAAAGAAAAAAAAGAAAAGCCAGCTCTACTTTTCTTAGGGGGAAAGCCAACTTACAGAGCAAAACGATGCTCTGCAGGAGGTGCTCCTGCTCGGGCGTACTCCGTGCTCTCGGCACAGTTCGGCGCTAATGCGCAAATATAGAAGGCAGCGGCCTCAGCATTTTGGAGTCCGTCGATACATAGCGTAGAAAAATAATGGTATCGCGGATGCAATGAAGAAAAAGCAGCAGAAGATGCAAGACTACTTCATTGTGTAATATTTCAGCAGAAAGCGGATTTTTGAGTCAAATTCATTCAAACTTTTATATCGAATTACCCGCTACATCGAACTGGTATACGTTTTTTTGCGAGTTCGATATAAACGGGTTTGACTTATTCTGGCTTGGATTTCCGGCCAGGTGGCGCATGCTTCCGACCATTTCGTGCTCCAGAATTCAATACACTTGAAATTAAGAACTACAGTACTTCTAATACCAAATAAGGGCAAATATAAAACTATAGTTTAAACATATCTTGTGGTATTTGTTGCTTGTACTATTCAAACTATTCGATTCGAAATTATTCGGCCAAAATCACTATTCGCTTTGAATTCGATTCGGACCCAAGATCCTCTATTCGCCCATGCCTACAATGGCGCTATCTGAAGAGCTCGTTCCCAGCTATGGCCTGGTATAATGCAGTGATAAACATAAGTCATAAACACAATTGAGCGGTTCGAGCCGTTGCTTGATTCAAACATTGTCGATTTTATTGTTATTAAAGAGAAACAATTATGCCGCTTGCATTCAGACCAAGATCGGGACATCTGGGATTTAGGTATGTTTTTGAATTTTCAGTTTAAACATTTCGCATATAAGAAAGCCACAATTCATGAATTGAAGGGAAGCTGCCCTTGCGATAAATTTTAATGCGAATAGCATTCTTTGGATACTTCACGCACTTTTCGTCTATGTATCTATCTATCTAGCTATCTGGCTATCTAACCTCTTACGCCGCGGGTCGATAAATAAATAAAAAAGACCGGCGCCGGCTGGG
The DNA here is from genome assembly GCA_037355805.1 of Ixodes ricinus. NCBI lineage: Eukaryota > Metazoa > Arthropoda > Arachnida > Ixodida > Ixodidae > Ixodes > Ixodes ricinus. Next base: position 21,431 of record JAZHYW010018262.1, read on the forward strand.
ATTCGAACCGTTGACCCTTTGATCAGCAGGCAGACGCGCTAACCACAGAGCTATGAAGGCAGTCATTCAACGCACTCTAAACGGTTGTTTATATCTTTACCATAGGACGCGCTTTACAGCGCTGTCACAGCTAGCCGGTGCGCGCGCGTTCCATGCACGAGGGCTCATTCCGCTCTCGTGAGGCTGAGCACGGCCGCTAGCTCACCCTCTCCCGCGCTCGGGAGAGGGTGATGTAGCGGCCGTGCTCAGCCTCACGAGAGCGGAATGAGCCCTCGTGCATGGAACGCGCGCGCACCGGTACCTGTGACAGCGCTGTAAAGCGCGTCCAATGGTAAAGATATAAACAACCGTTTAGAGTACCGTTGGTTGAGACTAGCTGAGACGCCAGAAAGTCTGGTCGGTACCATTTTGAGTGTTTGTGCGTATGGCGCGTGCTTTGCTCGCCTTCCTAAGTGGCACAAACGCACGTGCTGGGCTGCGGAGATCGTGCGCAGGGCTGTGAAAGTGTCAACAAATTTAGAATCGCCTCAAGAGTGGGCTGGCGTATCTAGAGTGTGCCGGCCACCTGACGAACGCGCATAACTCCGCACCGTTTGATGCTATTCGCATTAACGTAGATAATCATTCCCAAAGGATGGGTTCTGCTGATTTTTTTTATATACATACTTTACAGCTGTTACAAATTATTAAACCATTGCTGCAATCGAATAGTGTGGACACTATTTGACCCTCTCACGAGCCACGATCGCGAGCGGTTCTGTCACGCCCGCCGAGCGGGAGAACCGGGGAACCCTCACTAGAGTGCTTCCCGTTTCTGCCAGGAGAGGGCGAGTGGTGAGCAGCCGGAAACGCGAACACCAGTTACGCGTCGGGAGAGGTCCCAAAGTAGCAGCAAACAACATCACGGCGGCCGTGCTGTTGGACATCGCGTTCCCGGCGGTCGGTCGTAAAAACGCCGGCCAGAACCTTCTGCGAACCATCAAGCTGAGAGCAAACTACGACAGAAGAGACATCTACCGCACCCACCTCCACCAGGATCGCAGCGGGCAGCAGCACAAAATTTTCACTGTCATTGCCACTCACCGTGGTGCGGGCGCACGAGTCCCCGGCGTCCCCCGTGCAGTGGGGCTGCTGCGAGTGGGGTTGCTGGTGGGCCTGCTGGGGGTGCTGCTCCGGCCCCGCCGGGTGGTAACGGCAGCCGGCCAGCCCCGGGGGTCCCAGGGCGGACTGCGGGTAGCCGTGGTGCAGGCCATGCAGGTGCGAGTGCAGCCGGGCGGCCCCCAGGGGGCAGAAGGGGGCCCCTGGGGGACCTCGGTGCACCCGGATGCAGCATCCCTCCCTGCGTTACACGACCGGGACGCTCGCTCAGGGCGAGGGAAGGGACAAGGAGGCCGTCCTAATGGTCTAAAAAAATCGTCAATTGCATCTCGTTTTTTTTTCCCTCAATGATTGCGCAATCTCCGACCGACGCTTCCACCCCGCGTGCATCCCCCATCCTTACGGGTCAAATAGGAATCAAAACGATCAAAGAAACGAACGAGACGGGAGTTACAAAAAAAATCTGCAGTTTTTTGCCTTGTCGCACGACGAAGCGACGGCTCAACGAGTGCGGGTGTTCGCGCTCCACTTCGACACTTTCGTATTCCCTCTTGTCGGAGGGTGTCCCAACTTCGCCTCAGTACCCCCTTAAGCTGTAATTCGGAGGTCCGGTGGCGTGGCTCCTCCTTTGCAAATGTCCCGAGTCTGGTGCCGGCCCGCGGCCCCGCCGTTGACGATTTTTTGTGGCTCTTCCCTTTTAATTGGGCAATCCCACGGTGCTAGGAACCTAGCCTGCGAGTTTTATTATTCCATTTGCCACACCGGCGCCAATTTTCCCGACTTCTCTCGGTTGCCTCTATTTCACTCCACTCTTCGATGGCCATTGCAAGAGCCGGCCCAAAGCCGAATGGCCCTGCCAGCGTGCAGTCACCAGACCCATGGCCGCTATCTCTTGGCCTAGGGGTGAACTTAGTTTTCTGCCTAGCGCAACACCAATTCCGCAAATGCAACTGAGAAGTCCCTATAACAGCTACTGCTCTAAACTGAGAAAACAAAATAAAATACATGATCTAATATAATCTTTTAACAAATTCCTCAGACTTATGGATAGGAGTTTGGTCTCGGGAGATTGGATATGTATATATTTGCTGCCTTCCAGCACTCTCCTCTAGCCTGCCGTAAAACACCGCGGAAGCACCCACTTCGTTTAAGTGCCTACTATTAATATTTTCCCAAACTTGGGAATTCAGCCAATTATACGCTAAGCGCACGATTTGACCGACAAGCGCCCATCCCTAGATTAACCCAGCTTTCAGTGAAAATGGTGTAGGCACTCCCCCTGGTATTTTACGGTACCTTTGAAATAGTATTCTGTCTTTTCCAATCTCTCAACCAAATGCTATCGCCTCATCTTTACAAAAAAATTCTGAGTGCATTTAAGCTGCCGAGTAATGTGTGTCACGACGACAGTAGCTCGGCACTCACATGATTCGCTATTATCGTGGCATCGTCGTAGTCCCTGTGCCTCCTCAGAACACGATTCCGAACATTTGCAGGCCATTTTTGCTCCCGCTCTCGATTCCCCCACTCCCGTGCCCGAGCCATACTTCTACGACGACCCTCCTCAGCACGCCGTAACAGAAAGTTGCATTCTTCGGACCCATTTCAAGCTTTTCGTGGGGCGTGCAAGTTCGCCTTCTCGACTGGTCGTGCACGTGCGCCGTGTTGCGAAGGTTTTGGCTACACTCGCTGTCAAGGTGAAGACCAACATTACTAGATCAAAGTTGGTGAGGACGACATCTGTTTTGAATGCCTGGCCTCCGGCACAAGCTCGTTTTTCAACGCATGCTCTGGCTGCGCTTGCACGCTTGGGGCACCGGGAGTTCCCGCAAAGGATGACCGCGCAATTCCCTGGTAAGATTCGCACTAACAGCTGTCGCTATAAAAAAAAAAAAAAAAAAAACTGGCAGGAAATGTTTGATTTTATAAAGACACTTCCAGGACTTCCTTGCATCAATTGCAGTTTGCTAAAATGTTGTCTTTGCCCCTAAATTTTGGGCACCAGAACCTCAATTGTGTTTTTGCAGCACCTAAACTTCGCTCCTCGTCTTTAAAAAGATAGTCTAAAACAAAGTTGACTATGCAATAGGGTTTTGAGCAAGCACATGTGGCAAGCAATCCCAACAAACAAAATGACAATATTTGAAACAATATTTGCATACCTGCCAACCTAGGAACATAAAAATTCGGGAGACCGCCCCCTGTGAACAGGCACTTTGCGCGAATCACACTGTCTTCGGAGTTGTTTTGAAGTAAACTGGCGGTGGTGCCCTGCCCTACTACGGCACGAGCATGGTTCCGATGCTTTCGTGAAGCGATGTGTATCTTGATGTCAAGCTTGCCGCAGTGCGAAACGCCGCACAACACAGGTGCACATGGTACAGAATCCATACTTGTCAGCTTTCCGCGAAGCGACAAAGCACGGAAACTCAGTCGCGTATGATCTCAGAAATACTTGCAAATACTTCTTCTTGGCTTTTGAAAGTGCCATCGATCGTTCCAACAGATCAGTGGTTCCAACTAAACTCGGGGAAACACGAAGAGTAGTTCGGCGTTTCGCGCCTCACTCGACGACCTGACAAAGCCAACTGAAGCCTAGCGCACCCATGGTTATATCAGCCGTGTTCCAAAATGCGCTCTAACTTCAGGAGTAGAGGTTTCATACCTTGGCATCTGAAAATCTACCTTCGTTTTACGCTACTGCTCTGAGTTGTCAAGTGGTAACCCGCTGGAGTAGCCTAAACCTACTCCCGAGTAACTCGCAATGACACACGCGTGATAATTATAGCAATAAGGCGTCATAAAAAAAACAAAAGCTACGGCGGATATTTTTCGGGAGATTTGAGGTCGCGTCCGTACAATCGGGAGATGTGATCAAAATTCGGGAGGCTCCCGGACAATTCGGGAGAGTTGGCAGGTATGTATTTGTCTCTACTCCAAGCTACAACCCTGTAAGTCACCTCAAACGTAAGTTCATGTTAAAAGGCCCCTGAAAAAAAAAAAAAAAAGTTTTTGTTTAACAGTGTTTGGGACATGCATAACAAAAAATAAATTTCACACACAAAAAATTTTTTTTTAGAGTTAAATTGACGGCGAGAGATTTATTTGAAATTCTGCACGCGAAGTCCATGACGTCATGGGGAAAGCAGCTATTTTTTTTTTCTATTTCTCTAGCTTCTTTTATTTCTGAAATGCTTCCAATTATGTAGCTCCTCATTGCACAGTACGGCGCAGTTCCCACAAGTGGCACCGCTAGCAGTGTCAGTGCTGCCTTCTACCGGTCTATGAACCCACTTGGCAGATCACATCAAAACCAACACGGCCATGCAACCTTTACAACTTAGCGGCGATACTGATCTAGTCGGCGACGGGTGAAGAGTTTGGCAGACTGTCTGCCTCCAGTACGAGCTTTCTGCTTTCGCCGCACGCACAGCCAAATTATGGCGGAGGGCAATGAGCACCGGACAGGGCCCGAGCTACTACTATATTTTTAACCCGTCACTGACAAAAGCTGGTCATTGACTCTCCCCGCACCCCAAACGACGAAATGAGTCGGAAGTGCGGAAGGGACGGCAACTTGGCCGGTCCGGCGCACTCACCCGTTGAGGAAAGGCGGGGGCAGCGGAGGGGGTGGGACGGCGGCCGCAACCCCGAGGTGGGAGGCCAAGGACACCGGGGGCACGATGGAAGGCGGGGGAGGCTGCACACAGTGGCCGGCGGGGTGGGCCGCCCCCGGAGGACTCCTCGTCCGACTGGGTCAGGTCCACGAAGGCGGTCACAACGCTGCCCCGGGTGGCCCCGCCGTAGGCGCAGGGCAGGTGCCGCGCACAGGCGTCGGACGGGGGCCGGGGCGGGCTCTCCCTCGAGGGCCGGTGGTGGGCGCACGAGGGGAGCTGGCCCCGACCGGGAGCCGCCGCGCCTGCCCGGGCGAAGCGGCCGCCGGCCTCTCCGAGCCCGGCGGGTTTCCCACGGGGGCACCCGGCTGCCCTCGCCACCACTGCCACTGCTGGTGGCTCCCTGAGTTTGGCGACGGGGGGACCTGCAAGGAACGAGGAAGCGCCCGAACGACCGCCATTTTCGTGAGGACACTGGTTTAACGGCAAACGAGTTCTTGGTTCTAGTGTTTCGGACATTTTCCCGCAATAGTGGCCTCGCATCGACGGAGCGAAGTTATGTAATCAGCTGTCTGCTACAGTTAAACTGTACCAGATAAAAACAGTAATATGTTAACATTAACTTATTGATGCTAGATTTATTAAGGTCTGCAATGCAATGACTTTCATGTCCCACTTCCACCAAAGACCATGTGCATGTTTTTTTCTTTCTCTTTAGGTAAGGATTAAGAAAGTAATATTTAACCACATGCCACCAATAAAACCTAACAAAGTGATTTCCCATTTTGTATGCAATTGCCGGAAACCGTAACAGCAAAATGAAACAAGTTTCAATGCCTGTTTGCCTATGTACAGTGATTACTTGTCAACTTGAAATTGAATCTATTGAAATTTTTCTTGCATCGCACAATGAGCAACACGACATACATCATCAGTGTTTGTCTTTGTGGATTTTCAGAAGGGATTGTGTGCACTAATTTACTTGTTCACTACTAGAAATGAGTATAGTAGCTAGAACAGTGAATATCAGTCAACACAGTGAATATCAGTCAACAAGGCAGCTGGCTTGTAGCTTGGTGTTTATGATCAACTTGAAATGCCTGTTATGACACAAAGCAAAAGTATAAAATAAAAGCATGATAACTGTTCTTGAAAAGCAGGTATCATATTTCACACACATTGAACTGTTCAAAGGAAAGTCTTCTTTGAAAAGTTCAATGTGCTTCGTTTGCAGCAACAAGACTTTTGGAGGTTGGCCACTACTTTGAAAATAAGAGAACCAAAAATCACTTCAAGGGATAAAACTATAGAGCTGGGCAGGTTAGCAATTGACAAGACTGGTAACCAAGTCAACACTTTCCATATCTGTGAGACCAGTGGCCAAACAGAAAAAAAGGAAAAAGCAAGAAATCAGTATATTGATTGGCTCGAGGAGACCCAACAGAAATATTTTACTGTCACAAGGATGTGTCTAAAACCTCAAAGGCAAGGACCCAAAAGTTGCCCCCTCTTGCCTTCCTCGTAGGCCTTGCACAGCAATCAACTATTAATAAAAAAATCAGCAGAACCCATCCTTTGGGAATGATTATCTACGTTAATGCGAATAGCATCAAACGGTGCGGAGTTATGCGCGTTCGTCAGGTGGCCGGCACACTCTAGATACGCCAGCCCACTCTTGAGGCGATTCTAAATTTGTTGACACTTTCACAGCCCTGCGCACTATCTCCGCAGCCCAGCACGTGCGTTTGTGTCACTTAGGAAGGCGAGCAAAGCACGCGCCATACGCACAAACACTCAAAATGGTACCGACCAGACTTTCTGGCGTCTCAGCTAGTCTCAACCAACGGTACTCTAAACGGTTGTTTATATCTTTACCATAGGACGCGCTTACAGCGCTGTCACAGCTACCGGTGCGCGCGTGCTCCATGCACGAGGGCTCATTCCGCTCTCGTGAGGCTGAGCACGGCCGCTACATCACCCTCTCCCGAGCGCGGGAGAGGGTGAGCTAGCGGCCGTGCTCAGCCTCAGGAGAGCGGAATGAGCCCTCGTGCATGGAACGCGCGCGCACCGGTAGCTGTGACAGCGCTGTAAAGCGCGTCCTATGGTAAAGATATAAACAACCGTTTAGAGTGCGTTGAATGACTGCCTTCATAGCTCTGTGGTTAGCGCGTCTGCCTGCTGATCAAAGGGTCAACGGTTCGAATCCCAGCCGGCGCCGGTCTTTTTTATTTATTTATCGACCCGCGGCGTAAGAGGTTAGATAGCCAGATAGATAGATAGATAGATACATAGACGAAAAGTGCGTGAAGTATCCAAAGAATGCTATTCGCATTAAAATCACCCGCAAAGCTTAAATACTTTTCTTGGCAGCCCTTGCCTTGCCACCAAAGATGGCATAGATGGCTAGGGTATAGTTGGCAGCAACTGCCAAGCTTACTTAAGCATAACTGCAGTTTAGGATGCCCACCAGGCACCCTCAACTGCGGGAAACACTGGTCTTGGAGCTTTTTGCCTTATATCTTGATACGACCTAATGAAACTGAACAAATTTTTTTTTTTTTGTGCCGATTTAAAATAGCTGGTTATTTTTTCTATTAACAGAATTGTACCCAAGGTAATTAAAACTCGTCCACCTTTGTTTGCTAGAACAAAAGGGAAGAACTGTGACAAAAAGTTCTGTTTATCCTATGGCTAGATAGTACTATGGAAAATAAAGAATACAATGTTGGAAGTATGTTTAAGATTGAACAATTATTAAAGATTTGACAAAACTGTGGCGTTCAGTGAGGAATTTGTAGCTACCAAGTAATAAAACAATATAAATCAGTTGAAAAAGTTTCAAGACACATATTGATAAATCTGCTCTCAACACTGTATGACTTGCATACTTAGCTACATGTTGCAAAAAAAGCGATATTTCTATCTGCCCGAGATGCTGACAACCCCTCGTGCAAATTTGCCAAGATTACAAACTTTGCGTTCCGAGAAAGTGCCAATGTTGCATCACTTTCAATGCTATTTCAGCCTGCATAGGTATTTAGAACTGACATTGTGGCTTAAATATTGATTCTCAAAAAAGAAACTGGGAAGATCAGAATAAAAATAGTTTTAGACTTCAAGATCACCACTTCCCAAAATATGCTTTTTTAAAAAGTTTTTTGGCACCAAAGACGCCATGTCTCCCGTTGAGTCTGACCTCAGTCACACTTACTGCAGTCAAGGGTGTCTGTAACTAGGATTATTCGTGCCTCATGCCAAGTGTCAACATAACCAACGAACTTGAAGCAACATAAGAACAAACACAAATTTTGAACTTTGCAGTTCAATATCGTTAGAACATTGAGATGCGAGGTTGCCAGAAGACCCTCAAATGCAATCTGCTTTGATTCTCGGTATGCTATGCAGCCCTTTTCTCTCGAAGGGACGGCAGAATCTAGCACCCTACTGCCACTGGTCCGCCTCACCTTGGGAGTTCAACGCTGACCAACTCGACGCTGCTGCTGTCGTCGTCGTCGTCGTCACTTATGAGGCAGTCCAGCTGGAGGTCCGGTGCCTCCGGCCAATCTGGTTCGGGCTCCCCTCCTCTGTCTTTGTACGATCGGCCGCACGGGACGTCCCTGGAACGACCCAAGTGCCGATTGACATAGCTGAGATCAGAGTCCTTCGGCTAAGTAAGGCTAACATTTCCTTTTTACTATTAGTTGTAACTTAAAATGAAGAGCAGAAAAGAGAGGTGACCCAATCGTCAGTTAACACAACCGAAGATCAGATTCCTTCGGCTAAATAAAGCTAACATTTCCTTTAACTTTTGTTAGTTCGAACTTTGAATCTCGAGCGAGAACAGAGGTGACAATGCAGCCAAAACCACTGGCAGTCTCGTTAGCAGTCTTACCTTGCTGGTGACTCCTGGCGGCCAGCCTCTTGCCGTGGCTGGGCCAGTGGCGTTCCCTGTCGCGTGAGCTGCCCCCGCTCTCAGAGTAGCTGTGATCCTGGCGGCAGGGGTCCCCCTGTGAGCCCCCGTGGACCCCTGGCTGCCCCTGTGGCCCTTCTGCTGGCGCTGGTGAAGCGGCAGGGCACCGACGATGTCCACGTCACTGTCGCTCTCCGTGGTGCCTTCCATCGGCCGGTGCTGGTCCTTGGCGTTGGACCCCTTGTGCCTCGACGAGTGGCTGTGGTTTTCCGAGGAGGCGTCTGCGCAAAACCGGGGTTGTTTGAGACGAGGACCAGAAAACGAAGAGGCTGCCTGCATGTTCATCCCATCTCAACAAAGAGCGAAATGTACGAGCTTCGGGTGACAATTAGAGTACAAAAAAGGGAAAAAGAAAACTGGGGGGGGGATGTTTGGCCAGGATACTACTGAGAGTGTGGTACATCAGGGCGGCTGAAATAGTGGGGATGTCTGGCAGATTCACAACGACATACGAGACTATGGGGACGGCCGCACGAGGCATTCCCGATGTTTGATTTGCTTATCCCTACGTCACGGCCATGGCTCATGACATGTGCTTCCACTCCTAATCAGGACGTGACAGGAGAGTGATAATTTTGCAACGGACCGGTGTACACCTTACGGGATCAGGAAGCGACGGATGACTAGTCTGCATGAGCCAACCTCACCTGCTGTACAACACACATGGTTGCGGATTTTTGGACGATCGATCGGGCAGAGCTATAGTCGCTGACTGTTTGCAGAGTAGTGTATTGCGGAGCGCTCACTGGAACAGGGGAATCAAACTAACTGAATTTTCCGGCTGGCTCATGTCGGCCATTACGACTCTGGGAGAAAAAAATGAAACTTCTACAAATCTGTAATGCGAAGTTAGAGCACAACTCTTAAGGAGGAGGAGAAGAGGGTATGGAAGCGAGGGTATGTCCCTCTGTACCCTCCCTTCCTCCTCCTTTACCCGCTAAATTTAGCAGGGAAATTTTCCCCCTAAATTTAGAATTTCTCCGCTAAATATAGTGAGGAAACTTAACCCGCTTAATCTAGCGGGGAAATTTTCACGCCAGATCTAGCGGAAGACGGAGCGAACGGAAGTCACTTGGGACGCAAGCAGTGGTTCATGTTTGTAAACAGTAAAAGGGTCTACAGAGAGTCCCAAAAAATATATAAATACAGGTTCCCCCCCCCCAAAGAAAAACCCATCCTTTGGGAATGATTATCTACGTTAATGCGAATAGCATCAAACGGTGCGGAGTTATGCGCGTTCGTCAGGTGGCCGGCACACTAGATACGCCAGCCCACTCTTGAGGCGATTCTAAATTTGTTGACACTTTCACAGCCCTGCGCACGATCTCCGCAGCCCAGCACGTGCGTTTGTGTCACTTAGGAAGGCGAGCAAAGCACGCGCCATACGCACAAACACTCAAAATGGTACCGACCAGACTTTCTGGCGTCTCAGCTAGTCTCAACCAACGGTACTCTAAACGGTTGTTTATATCTTTACCATAGGACGCGCTTTACAGCGCTGTCACAGCTACCGGTGCGCGCGCGTTCCATGCACGAGGGCTCATTCCGCTCTCGTGAGGCTGAGCACGGCCGCTACATCACCCTCTCCCGAGCGCGGGAGAGGGTGAGCTAGCGGCCGTGCTCAGCCTCACGAGAGCGGAATGAGCCCTCGTAAATGGAACGCGCGCGCACCGGTAGCTGTGACAGCGCTGTAAAGCGCGTCCTATGGTAAAGATATAAACAACCGTTTAGAGTGCGTTGAATGACTGCCTTCATAGCTCTGTGGTTAGCGCGTCTGCCTGCTGATCAAAGGGTCAACGGTTCGAATCCCAGCCGGCGCCGGTCTTTTTTATTTATTTATCGACCCGCGGCGTAAGAGGTTAGATAGCCAGATAGATAGATAGATAGATACATAGACGAAAAGTGCGTGAAGTATCCAAAGAATGCTATTCGCATTAAAAAAAAATGTATGCATCACCGAACGTTTATTTTCTGCCCAGATGTAGCATTAATGGTCCGAACCAGATGCCAAAGATCAGAAGTCCCGATTTAGAGCAAGACACATCACCTGGAAGTCAAGCAAATGCCTTTGTCTTATTTCGATACCAATTGCCCGTTTAAAATGAAGTTTTGCTGTACATACATTGAAGAAAAAAATGAGTAGGGAAGGGATTAAAATGTTATAAGTGATTTTTTTTAAATATTTAATGGGAAAGTGGCGGCCAATGAACTTCTTATAATGCACGGAGCACTAAGGTGCCAGTTAGTACTGAAAATGGGTAAAAATGGGAGCCCCATTTACCCATGGAAAATTTCAAAAAAATCACTAATAACTATACCTGTTTTCACCTCAAAAAAAAAAAAAGTAAGTTTTGCGCATTGTTCCTACGCGGCGCGAAGTAGTTCTTACGAGATTCGGTTGTCGGAGGAAAAGCGATGCCTTTGGCGTTTGGAACGTGCACGTCTTGATAAGATAACATATATCTAATCTAAAATTCACCTACATATGACTTCATTCTCCACATCAAAGGGGAAATTAGTAATGTTCCGTGAGGAGCCGACCCACCGGTAAACATTTGGTTAATTAAACTTTATCCGATAAACTCCAAATTTTGATGTGCCAATGACTCCCCCCCCCCCCCAAAAAAAAAAAAAGAAAAAAACAGAAGGATAAAAAGACGGTATTTTGCAATTAAAGGGATTGTCCGGTGATATCCGGAAGTTACAAAGCTTTAGCGGTGGCCACATGGAGGGGGCCTAAATATAGTGATTAATGATATTTATATCATTAAAACACGCCCCGATATTCGTTAAATCAATTATGAACATCACTACGAAACTTCATGCCAAATTTATGCATGGCTGGTTGTGTCGAGACGTCACATGAGGCATGGTATCGTCAGTTGTGGGCGTTGACTTGTTCTCAGTTTCGATCAACGCGGTTGATGGTGCGCATAAAGATCATCGCTGAAGAATTGAGCTTCCCCTCAATACCGTATATCTTGTCTTTCTTTGAAGTTATTTTACAGAGAGAGCAGTCAAGAGCTGAGGTGGCTCGCTCTGCCTGATGTTACGTCAGAGCTTCTGCAGTTGCCACAAAAAAATTCTGTGTTTTGCAGGTGCAATCTGAGCAGTTGGGCTCAGTTTAAAATTGAATTACTTGTGTGGCAGAGGATTAAAAAATGAAAGCCGTTTACAACTCCCTGTAACGCCGAATTAGAGCGCAGCTCTTGAGGAGGAGGGAAGGCACAGGGGGGTCACATGACCAGGGGTGTCATGTGACCTCGGGGGTCATGTGACTTCAGGGGGAGGTCACGTGACCTCGGGGGTCACATGGCCTGCGGGTCACATGACCTGGGGGTGTCACATGACCTGGGGCGGTGACGGCGACGGCGCTCAAGCCGGAAACTGGCGCCTAAGAGCTGCGCTCTAAAATTTGAATATTGTGCGAATGATATTTATTAAAGCAATGACAATATGACTTAAATGTTTTCTGAAAGACAAAATTTTACTGGACAATCTCTAAGTGATTAGCGCACAAGGTCAATGGTCCTGGGAAAATACCACCACACTTGTCTTTCAAATCTCGGACAATTGTCAAAGGTGTCTGACCGCTTATCCTGTCAAGGTTCGTTCAGGAGAACAGGTGATTGTACTCTCAGGTCACATCAAAAGCCATGGTTTTGGTTTTCAGTTTGGGCGATATTATTTGTACTTCGAGGAAAGGAGAGGTTGTGTTTTCATAACAGTTAAGGCTATGGACCACAGAGATTGCATAAAATGGGGAAGAGGGGCAGTTGAAACTTCTCTATTACATCCTTTAGCACTCCACCTCACGCAGACGCGGGGTAGGTTGATGGAATGGGATGGGATGAACACAAGCTTTGCAGCGACTACCGCTAGGAGTTTATCAATTTTAAGGTATCGACATTTATTGAAGCAATATTTATGTGCAACTTTTGTCCAACAGGAAAAATTAGTATTGGCAATAGCACTAACACCAAATACAGCTGAAGAAATCATAATTAATACAAGAACATTTTCTTTCTTGATCTAGTATACATTTACACCCGGATATCTTTTATTGATTGATTTTTAATAGGAAACACTGCAAAATTAATCTCAGAATTTCTGAGAATTGGGAATCAAACAAACTCAACTACTCAGAATTTTCAGCAAAAATTAACTCCAAAAAACACCCTCCTAATTTGGCGGAAAATAAACTCCGAACACACGGAATCCTACTTATAACTTTTAAACAAGATAACGGTTAATGCTAAAACTTTGACATCTCGCTCGGGGCTCTGGCGCCACATTTGGGAGGAAATAAGTGTTCGATAATGCACAATTTATTTATAAAAAAAAAAAAAGAATTGTGGGGGGGGGACACCTAGTACTACAAACTCAAATCTGTTAAAAAATATATACATCGCTATTTCATTGCAAACGTCTGTTTGTGTCAGTAGCTCGCACGCGTCTTTTCACCGACAAAATTCCGTCGATCTGGACAATCCGTTGGATATAATGATAGGATCATACACAGGAAAGCTACCCGTGTCACGCATATACTGACAGATATAACGCTACGACTTTGCTAAGCACCATTTGCCGTGCACACGCACAGCACTGTGTAGACTTGTGCTCACCGCACAGGTACTAGGAGCAGACGATGCAAACAATCAACAAATACATCAGTGTATCCAAATGCTCTTTTAGGGGCGAAGCTCCTTAGGGGCTAGCCATGTCCGTCCACCCCTCCCCTCTGGCGTCCGGTGCTCGCAAGCTCACGTGCTCACAAGCATGTAAACCCGTGTGTGTAAAAAAAAAAAAAAAAAAAACTAAGAAAAAAATGATGAAAAAAATATGTTTGCGCAGTCGACAGGATTTCAACCTGTGCGGGGAGACCCCAATGGATTTCTAGTCCATCGCCTAAGGGGGACATGAACCTAAATTTTGAAATTTCCTGAAAAAATTCATTTTTTTAATTTTGAGGTTTTCAGTTTTAGAAACTAATTATACACCCTTACACCAAATTTGATAACCATACGCCAAATAGTTACGTTGATATAATGTTTTCAACACATTGTGATGCAGTAACAAAGTAAAGGAGTTCAATGTTTGAATGCATTTTTCTCAGTTCCACTTTTTGCTGCAAATTTCATACGAAGGAATCTTTAGTTCGAAGTAAAAGTATTCCGATACCACAATCAAGATGTTTCTGAACTGAAATTTACCGAGGAATCGGGCTATCTACTTTATTTTGTTTTAAGTTAAAGTCCTCAGTGATAAAAACTAAGTTTTCAAAAATTGACATAGGACAGATATGCATCTCATAGTTTGAAGTAATCACTCTTCCCGAAATATTTACATAAGTTATTAAAACTAGATAGCCCGAGGTCCTATATCCCCCACTTTATATTCAAGCAGTCAAAATGATGCTAATAGCTTCATTTGCATATCATAGATTTCTTCATGAAAAGTGACACATCATCTTATGCAGGTATGTAAATTTGTCCTAGAGAGCTGAAAGTTTGCACAGTACACCTACATCTGAAGCTAAATCCCCCTGCAAATTTCATTCCGATCACTTGAGTAGTTCAAAAGTTTGACTTCTAGCCAGTGTCCCCCTTAACCACTCGGCCACGACTGCGGGACGAGTATGGGGCTTTGAGATGTGGTAGTAACTCAAGAGCTGGGGATGTCATGGATGAAACGTTGCATGTAGCCGCTCAACGTCTATACAGGAGAGGGCGCTGAGGTCAAATGCGTATATAATCGCATTAAACTTTGCATGCATTGGCTCAACGTTTACAGACGAGAGGGCGCTGCGGTCAAATGCTTAAATGCGTATATAACCACGTTCCATACCCCATATTCTCTTTCTGACATGGATGAAAACGAACGAAAGGCTCGGCATGCTGCGGCTCAGCGTCTACGTAGACAAGCACCACCAGAGCTTCAACCCAATCAACATCATTCACCACGTAAAAAGCGGTCAATTTTTTATTTTTATTTTTATTGTATTATTTTTATTGTGCTTGAACAAAATTCCAGACTTTTTTTTCCAAGCTCGCATCACGGTCCGGCCCGACCGCCCCTATCTCAACCGACTTACCGACCACAGTTTGTACATGGAGATACGTTCTAGAGAAATGTCAGACGTGAAAGATGTTTTAAGGCCGCAACGGCGACAATAAAGCATGCAGCGCGCACGGCTGGACGCCGTTGGAGGAGCATTCGATCCGGAGACGAAGCGGCCGAGCCCGAGCGTCTCACATCGGATACCCGCCAACAAAAGCGTGCACCTTCCCGTGAAGCATCGGTAACTCATTACTACGGATCCGTCAGACGGAAGTAAAATTAAAGTAGCTGCGGCCGCCAGCGGATGAGTAAAAGTAACCGCAGTAAAAACAATACGAAAAAAACCCCGAAAAACCTGCCTTTTGAGTTGGGACATGCCAAAACACCAACAGCATCTCCTCACAAGTTCTTTTACTTAGGCTGGTTTGCGCAACAAATGTTAAAATTGAAATGATCGATGATCGGCGCACATAAACACAAAAATAAAACAACTACCTACTTTTTTTTTTTTTTTTCGCGTTCAAATAATAAAGTTTATTCGTCCTCTTCCCTACACCCCAGGCGTTTCCAGAAATTCCCACTTGATCCAAGGATCCCATTCATTTGACTTTAATTGGCTTCAAGTCTGCGGTGCGAAAGCGGGAGCGGACTGAGGCATATTATTTTTATTTCTTGTTCTCTGGCCTCAAATTCAATTGTGTCTCTACACCCCACCCACTACCTTGCTAGCAGGAAGCAACGCGCTATTTTTCTGCAAAGAACCTATGGGGCTAACCCGGGTGCTCTAATATGTGGACGCAGCAGAATACGGGCAGCAAGGCCCTTTCACGGCAGCGGTGACTGACAACTTACACTTCCCCATCGACGCCGTCATCGCCCTGACCACTGACCCGGAGACGGCGGAGGGGGTAGCCATAGCCCTGGCCTCCACTGTGATCCCAACCCCTTCAGTGATCATCACGAATTCTACAACTGCCCTTAAAAATTTCGCAGCTAGACTCGAGGGAAACAAGGCGGCCCATGAACAAGCCCGAGGATAAGCCATCCGAGCAGGGCCTAGCCTCTATCCCTACCATTGGGCCAGATTTGCCAGGGACCGTCCATCCAGTTTCCATGAAATCACCACAGCCTACCTCCTCTCCAGAGGTCTATCCGTCAGGTATATCCGCAAGCCGACAAGTCCCCTACCCTGGAGCAGGTCCATAGTTGGCGCCAACTCCAGACGACACTTTTCCCAACCCTGCCACCCTCAACCACATCTAACCCCTCAATGTACTCCACCTTGGTATGCCCCCTATGGGGAGACAAAGCCACCCTGCCCCACATAATCTGGGCTTGCCCACAAGACCCTTTTCTTCCCAATCCCATCCCATGATGAGTGGGAGACCTTGCTCTGAAGCTCTGATCCTGAGGTGCAACACGCCTTGGTGGAAAGGGCTAAGGAGGTCGCCGCCACCACAACCACAATGAGGATTGCACTCTTAAGAAATTCTCCACATTCTGTCAATTAAATTTTTTCCCTTCCCCTCCTCCTCTCGTTTGCACACAACCCAAGGACCGGAAGAAAAAGCCTCTGTCCTCCGATTGGTAAACTCTTTCAAGAGGGCAAGTGGAAATCCGACTGAACAAATGAACAGCAAGCGTTTTTTTTTCATTCTTTTTCTTCAAGCTTAGGAGCTTAAGAGACTTAAATTAAAAATATTTGCTCGTGCCGCACAAATACCACAAAGAATAGCAAATATTTCACTGAAAGAGGTAATGCTGTCCAAAGGCAGACAGCACTGAACAGGATACAACTCAAAAACGTTTCTCCTAGCTTGTTTTCTTGGTTGGCAGCCCATGTAATCGAATCAGCCCAGCCTCTCCTATAGCTCATTCACCAGAGGTCCAAAGGGATTTATACGAGGACATTTAATGAGACATTTCACACCAACCGTAATTTGATTCATTCTATATATTCACTTTGCTTGGGACGAAATGTTCATGTTAGGAAATGTCTGGAATTCTTGCATTTCAAGCCCTCCTCTGCAGATACAAGCCCATTCTGATTTTACTGGATACCAGAAAAGTACCCAGATGGAAAAGGCACGTCCTAATTAAATGTAACTCAAAATTGAACCTATACAATAGAGTTACTGTTAACGCAATAAAGATGACCTAGGTTTGTACCAAGTACACGGGAGTATGTATTTCCTGATATGCAGCGAGTACTTGTACCTAGGTGTTATGCTGACTATAGGGGGTGCATGACTAAAAACTGTTCACTATCTGGTGTTACAAAATGCAAGTTCTAGAGGTTACTGGTTTTCTTGAGCTAATAAATCAAACGAGACAATAAAATATTTGGGAAACGCAGGGTGGTGTGATGGAGTCAAGCTACTTCACAGCTCTGCAGTGCCCATGCAAACCAACGTCTGGAGAATGACACAGTTAACCCAAGAAAGTGATTACCATTCTCATCTGGTTTTTCTCAAACGAAAGGCTTCCACCAAAACTAAGAGTCTTGTGGAATGTGGTCACCTGTGGCAACCGCTTAAGCGGTGTTATCAGGTACTCCTCACTACTTTATATGGGTGTGTGCGTGTGTGTGTGAAACATTTATTGACTGGGAAAGGTTAATAAAGTACTACTACAAAGTACCTAGTAAAAATGCCCCTTTTTTATTCCCATACACAGCATTCTTTTTAAACTGGCATGCATTGTCCCAGGGGCAATTGGGGGTGCATCAGTTATTTTCAGAAATGGCGTTGAGTATTGGATGAAGTCAAGTGGCCACAGAGTAGTAGTTTTACTCTCATTGACAGACTGTTTAACACAATCAACTTGTAAGGCACCATTATTTGTTAATAAAGCATAATTTTCTGATACAAAGTTAACAAGACCAAATTTGATGAATTTACTTTGAAGTTCGGAGTTGTAATTTCCTCAAATAGTACCAGAAGAAATACTTTAAGCAGTGTTGGGTAAAGTACATCTAAAAAGTACTTGAAGTACAAAGTAAATAAGAGCTTATGTACCTTAAAGGGACACTGACAGGGCCTCTCTGTTCGCCGAGGTTTTTAGTTATACAACATGACATATGAGAGCCCAACTACCCAGAACAGAATTCGTGGCTCGAAATTCGGTTTCTTTCCGCCCGAAAACCGCCGATCGAGAACTAGCCAGTTTGAGTCGCGTTCACTCTTCTCAGTGGTCACGGGCCACCAAATTTAATCAAAGTTGTGGGTCATTGAAGGCACACACTCAATATTAAAAATAGAAAAAAGTATGAAACCCATTTTCTGTGGCCTCTGAAAAACTGGAAATACGTTGATTTAAAAAAAGAAAGTTGCACGGAGAATTGGAAGTATTCTGTGCGTTCACTGCGAATTCTCAACATGGCGTCGTATCGCGTATCGTGGGACTCGCGGGCTGGACGGCGATGGCAGCGGACGACGGACCTCTACTTCAGAACTGTCGTTTGCGGTACTGGTGGATCTGTCTTTCTTCGAAAGAGAAATTTTGAACCGATCAAAAGAATTGGGATTCATTCCGTACGCCACTTCAGTCTTTCGGTGCAAGTAAAAGCAATGGAGGATTATTTATAACGAGTGACACAAACATAATTGTCGAATTAACACCCTCAAATGGAGGAGGGAGTCCCTCAGTAATAAAACATACTCCGTAAAAAAGCAGCAAAAAAAAATGGGGGAAGGGGGTACATTTAGAAACATACCGTGTTGTAAAGTTTCCTCTACCATGCATCTTCGACACAGACAAGAAAGCGTGGCTCTGGAAACTACTTTGTTTACAAGAACACTTTCGCCAGAAAGCGCATTTTCATAGTGACAGACGCTTGCGCCGTTCTTCACGACATTGCACCAAGCAAGAATTTGCATCTCCGAAATACCTGCCTTGCACTGAACGCGAACCTTCTGCAGCGTGCATTTTGCATCACAGGTCTTGATTTTCTCAGCAGCATATAGTTCAATGATGTGACGTGCAAACCATGTTAAACAGTTCAGTTTTCTTGTGAAATGCGATGTTCGCAACACTAGCAAAAGTACTAATGTCCAAATTGTAAAGTTGTGCAGTATAGTATATAGCAGTCTTGCAATGATATACGGCAGCCTAATAAAATGCTAGAGTGCATGACTTATAACTTCTAAAGCAGAGTTGACATAACATTAGCCTCCTGAGGTGGTATTTCACGAAGTTTTGAGTTCGTGCAAGCTGATGCCCAAATGTGATTGATGCTAGGATTATAAAAATCTTCCTCACTCCTTTGCACTACTTATGTTTAATTATAAATATCATTACACCTCTATGTATTTATTTATTTTTTGCATTAAGGCATTGTGTATCTGATTCTTTTGAAAAATATCCTTTACGTATTATCTTTCCCTTTCTGCACATTTCGTGTATTTGCCTTCAGATGAGCACAAAGTCATTTTTGGCATACCCCACGACCTGGTGTTTCACGTTGCCAAACAGCAAACAAAATGCATGTTTCCTCAGATCGGCTCAACAGCTGGAGTATTTTCGAGTGTTGTCCTCCCGTGCCAGTCTCAAGCGGTTATGTGAACTTCATACAGTCATATTTATTGACGATAATAAAATATAATTACTGATTGAAGATTTGACAACATAAATGAAGGGCCTGTCGCATTAAAGAAATACATCACAGGTCACCGCTCCCCAAATTGTCTGAAAGATGCCCTGCAAATCTTTTCTGGCGTTTTTATCCTCAATAGGCACGTGCATAAGTGATTTGGGAGAGCGATAAACTTCCGATTTTGAGGCTGATTTAAATAACCGTGTTCCTGAAGCATATATAGCTTTTCAAACAGAGAAGTCCATTACTGCCTCTTTTATGTTATGAATAGCAAATTTTGTGTCCGTAGGCAGGACAAAAACATAGTACACAGGGGGGCGTGGTGGAACTACGACGATTATGCACACAGACCGTCAGGAAGTGACCAATTAAGTAGCTGCCATGTCAAAATACACCTTGTTCTGTTTAACAAAAAATTATCAATTAGCAAGAGTAATGCTTGTTTGCAAACTGAATTGGCCAGACCCATTTTGTTAAGAACAAACCTTAACAGTCTGGCTATGTCAGTTTATCCCGTATAAGAAAATGTTCACTTGGGTACACGCTAGTTTAGGTCAGATTCTAGTACAAAGGTGCATATTAGAGTGAACAATTTTGATCACTCCTTTCTACACGGTTCTTTCCCCGCATCACGGTGCTGAGTGTAAACAATGTCAGTTAGGTGAACAAGTGTTGTGATTGCTGCTCAGTGTTTCTATAAAAGGTAGAATGAAAGAGGTTGTCTTAAAACTTTCGTGACATTTTGAAAATATTAT
Source organism: Ixodes ricinus (assembly GCA_037355805.1). Taxonomy (NCBI): domain Eukaryota; kingdom Metazoa; phylum Arthropoda; class Arachnida; order Ixodida; family Ixodidae; genus Ixodes; species Ixodes ricinus. Next base: position 41,522 of record JAZHYW010018262.1, read on the forward strand.
TGCTTTTAGCTCAGTGGCGTCGTCATTACACATATTCTGAAATGCATTTCGTGAACTATATTTCACGACATATGGGGTGCCCATTTCATGATTTAATGCACTGCAATTAATTCCTTACTTTAAGCGCACAACTATGATTTCAAGTTTAATACTGCAACAAAAAGTTGTACCAATCACGGGTATTTTAGGTGACCTACAACACTTTGTTAAGTACAATATATGGGACTGAGGTAGACAAATGAATGCTGAGTCGTATAAATACGACGTTTTGTATGTTAACCTAGATTGTCTTTTACTGTTTCGTCAAAATTAAATACCAAAATTTCTTTTTTGGTACCTAAAAATATAAGTGGATAAACATTAAAACAAAAAAAAAAAAGAACAATATAGTTATTTGTTTTACGACAGAAATAGTGCCCATTGCAAAAATATATTCTCAATTTAGAGGTTCAAACCGGTTCGAGCTGTTATTTTTGCTCCCTGGAACTGAACAGGAACTGAACCGAAACCAGTGAACCCGAACCCGACACTACGGCTCAAACACCTCTAAACACCAGCAAAAAAACAAGTATCTGGTGACACCTGCATAATGTTTCCACCTTTTCAGTACTACAATTTCCCCTCATTGCTCATCATTGTGTCTCTGCCGTCAAGGTTACTCGGTCGGTCCGAAAGCAACCGTGAACGAGTTCTGCGAATGTCGTTAAATGTTCTCTCGTGGCAGCGCACAGGTGACATTCGGGGCCAACTTCATTTGCCGGAAATGACATTAATCTTCCCACGCGACAGGTGCGATAAAGTGTTAGTGGGCTTTGTGCACGCTGCTGCCTCCTTATTCGTTTCTCCCACCTCGCGCTTCACGAGGTAAAACATGGGCCTGCTTACTTTTTCTCTATGAAGCTACAGCCAACAGCCAATACTTAAAGGGAAACTGTAGCAGTTCTGTATTTGAAGAAACACACTAGATTGTTTTCATTTGGCCTCCAGGATCACAAATATCGAGATTACTTTTCAATTTGATGCACGGAGGCTGCAGAAAATCTTTTTTAAAGTACCACTAAAGCCCTTCCTTCCCCGAATGTGACGTCATATCCAGAGTTTTTGAAATCTCCACCCTCGTGCATCTTCAGCGCCTATCAAAGCTATGCAAGTGCACTCTTGCTACTTTTAAATGGTCAGAAAAAGATGTCACGACTAGTGTCAGTGCGGGGGAATATACCTGGCAAGCTTGCGATTGCCCTGCGCTGCCCACACGAGTGAAGCGCGCTTGGTGGCCCTAAGGCCCTTTGATGACGTAACAACTGGTCGGAGGTTTTTAGCGTGTTCTCCCGTTTAATTACATCTATGGAGAAAACGAATATGTTATTCAGATTTAGGGGCTAAAAGTACTGTAGAATTTACCCCTAACTCGGTTTTTCAAAAGAACCTCTTCAGCTTCCGATTAACCCTGGTTCGAACATTTGCATTGAGAGGAGAAATCCAGTCTAGAAAAAATACGCCTCAAGATGGACTTCTGCACAGGGAAATATATAGCATATTGGCTGAGTCAGACCAACAGCATCCATGAACACCGCCACGTCACAAAATCACAGTATGCGCTAGCTTGTAACCATGTACGAGAGATCACGCTGGCGCCATCTATCAGGTCGCCCTGGAACACTTCCCATGTGCATTTTCTTATTTCTGTGCCCGTCATGCTATTACTAAGGGCTCAGAATAATTCTGACAACATCGTAAGCGACCATAGATAGGAAATGGTGCATAGACTAAATCTCGCAAACACTACAAAACTCTCAGTCTATACTTCGTTTCACCTTCCGTCCAGACGCAGCGGATGCTACGAGGAAACTGAACCAATCAAGCAGCCTCAAAAGTGCAAATCACTGGGCTTGTCCTGTTTATGATTGGTTCAGCGATGAAAAACACACAGAACCATTACGAACACCATGATGGTGCCCTTTTGACGCTGAGTGATTCGTCATATAATCTCGTAGCATCGGCTGCGTCTGGACGGAAGGTGAAACGAAGTATAGTCACATACCTAGTTCCAGGTCTACTTCAACAGACGACACCAGTGTGTCCCACTGCTATTTGGTGCGCTTTTTTCGTCGTAAGCCCCCACGAGAGATTGCAACACGAGCTCGGACACGGTCAAACGGAAACGCACAAACAGACCTTTACTTTTCCTTTACGACGCTACAACCTTCTTCGACTAAACCTCTAGACTGTCAGCTTTTGACGGTGAAAGCATGGCGCCCAGAATGCGTCTCCAACCGGTGCGTCAACTGCCGCCGACATCGTGGAAGCATCGCACTGTTGCTCGCCGGGATCCCCGTGCCATCACGACGGCAGCGGCGGACGTGGAAGATTCCAGTCCCGCTGCGAATCGCTCTTTGCTTCGAGAGTCGCGGAAACGTTGGCAGCCAAGAGTCAGAACCATGCAACAATTTCGATGCTCGCATTGACTCGTGCTTTCTGCCGGGGCTTCTACGCCCGAGCGCTGGGATTATGACGTCCGACGGCAGAACGCTTCCTTTTGCGACGTCGTTTGTTGCCACTTTGAGACCGTTTTCTACGTATGGGCGCTTGGAGGTAGGAAGCTTCTGGAGGCGACACGAGGCCACCAGCTTCACCTCTGGTGGCCTCGTTTCGCCTCCAAAAGCTTCCCGCCTGCATGTATGGGCGGGACAGCTAGGACGCTAAACGCGTCGGCCAAAGATGCCTTCCGGGCATTGTAGCTAAAGGGCAAGAAGGTTCCGAGAGCGCTCACCGGGCGTGCCGCAGCCCCTCCTTCTGCCGGACGTTCTGTCCCGGGAAGCGGCGTCCTCCGCCATGGCGTTGTCCTCGGCCGCGTGCTGCTGCCTCCAGAGCAGGGACGAGGACTCGGCCGTGGGCGGGTACATCTTGCGCGGCTTCTCCTTCTTGCGGTGCTCCGTCTCGCTCTCGCTCAGCAGGCGCTTGCGGTGGCGCGCCTCGAAGCTCTCCGCCCTGCACCAGTCGTGGTTCACCGAGGGGGCCTCCGCACTGGCCAGGAGGGCACCCCCATCTGCAGGGACGGCGACAGAAAAAATGCGGGTCAAAATGTGCAGGCGAGTTGCTACGTGACTTTGTCGTCCTTTGTTCCCGAGGAGGCGGGTGCAACAATGAACCGCGAGTCTCGCACGTTCGCGCGGCGGTGATTGTCGGTATTTATAAGAATGCAATGCGTGGACTCTATTCGGCAAACATTTATTTATTTTGTATTCTGCCTGTCCTAATAATAGGTAGAAAAAATTTTTTTTCTTCTAGGTTTAGTGTTTTTTTGAGGGGCCCCTTAATGAAATCCACACTTTGCATTCTTATAAATACCGACAATCATTGCTGCGTGAACGTGCGAAACGGGGAGTGCTTGCCGTTGTTTGCTTCCAAGGGCCGAACGAGGCATGGGCCTTGTGCATTAGACGCTACTTGTAAGAAAAATACAAAAACATTGAGGGGCTGTAGCGCAACTGCAAGTAGCTCAGTGACATTTTGCAACATTATGGCTGCACTATGAAGTGCAGCTTCGTGGGCTTTTTGGTTCCTGAGGTCTCTGGAACTGTCTGCAGTTTCCCTAGTGACTGTATGTTGGGTCCTCCAATTTGATCTCACAGCTGGTTTGAATGAGTCAACTACCTGTATTTGGGCCAATGATTTGACCAAAAGAAAAATATTCTCTTATAGGCAGAGCTATCAACCTTTAAGAACTTTAGTTAGAAATACAATCACATTCTTACAATTCTTTCCCGTCAGTTGTTCACAGAAAGGTTACGTTCCAATTACTTTTATAATAACTCGAGGGATCAATATGTCCTGCGAATGGCCACCAACGACTCATTTTTATATGCAAGAGATACCTGCATAGTTCCCTTTTCATACAGCACTCTGCTCACGGCAGTGTTTGGGGTAGTGACAGCATACAGCATTGATAACACTAGATCAATGTGAATTTGTGTAGTTTCCAGAATCATCATGATAAGTTACTAACCAAACTAATTTCCAAGTTGCCCCCAACTATAACCAAGTGACACTTAACTTTCACTGAAACTTACAAAACATGTACTAGTTAGCAAAATTGTAACTACCGTAATATCACGACAAAGAGCCAACCTAAAGGCGAAAGCAAATCGGGTAAGTATATGTAGTAAGCTAACTTTCAATGTGTGATCAAAAAAGTAAAAAAAAAATGCTACTTTAAATTGTGTGACCTGCAGAAACCTGCAATTGCAAGGAGGGCAATGAACCAAAGACGACAGTCCTTCCCTCATCTCCTGTCAAGGCTAAGTAACACTGTTTCTGCCGAGGTCACCACTGGCCAGGGTCCTGCAATCACTAGAAGTGGGGTATCTTTTGGTGTCTGAAAAGTAATGAATCCTGCCAAAAATAAGTGGCAGGTTATCTTTCAAGGGGGGGGGTATCCCTCGGATGTTAGGATAATTAAAGAAACCTAAATACTTATTAGTCACTCTAAAGAAGAGCTGCAGCTAACCAGAATGTTTTTTTGTTTTTTTGTGGTGGGGGGGGGGAGAGGGTTGGATTTTATCACCACAAGCCCCCTCCCCGCTTCAGGCTACGCCACTGCTTTACAGGTCTGCCTTTAAGAATATGGTTTTGCCGAAGCCGCAACTCCCGAAGCAAGTCGCCAGCCCCACCTGACAGGTAGACAGAGGCCTCCGGGTGGTGGGCGGCCGAGAGACGCACGTCCATGCGGAGGTCTGCCAGGGAGAGCAGGGAGTGGGGCGGCCCGGGCCCGTACGGGTGGTAGGGGCTCAGGGGTGCCGTGGCCGCAGTGGCCCGCCGCTGGTACTCGTGAGGGTGCCGGCGGCGGCTGTCCGCGGCCTCACTCTCCTCTTCCGCAGAGGCAAACAGCGGGGACCCACACTCGATCGGGATTTCCGGCACTGCGGCGCCCCGACAAAAAGAGGGTAAAAACTAAAAACAATCTAGCTTTTTTTCTCAAGACAAAGCAAGGTTTTTTTTATAGTCACTGACAGTTTAAGAACGGCGGAGAGGTCCTTGAGTCATCCCGCCTCCAGAGAGCTTCCTTCCTAGGGACGATTCGGTGCCTCGTGACTTTTAAACGTGCCCACGCCGTCGGAGCGTTATGAAGGCTGGGCGGCCTGAAGACACACACTGCACTTGTCCTGTCGTTGAATACTATAGCTGTCTGAAGAATGCGGTCACTGATCCTAACACTTTTCCAATTCTGTCGGAATAATGCGACAATTTTGAGTCCTATCCCCGTCTCCTGCCGGTAAATTCACCGTTATTCACATTTCCTCTACTACCGTCTTGTTCACTGGCCCCACTTACGCTTGTACATTTGTCGTGTCATTTCTTCTCTCCCGCGTCTTGCATATTTCTACTTCTAGCAGTGCACGTGCCCGTTCAAATCCGAGTTAAACCAACCAGCACTCAAAGCTTTTCTCCACCAACTTCTCCGTGCTGACGGCGCAGAAACTTTACACGTTCTGGCAATTCCCCGGCTCCCCTTTGATGCGTCCTTTCTCAAACACGCGCAGAAACAAGCTTGAAGGTGTTGCAACTGTTACAGATGGTAAACTCGGAACTTAGGAAACTACCAGGAAACAAAAGCACTTTAGGGAGATCTGCACTACAATCGGATAGTCCCATTTAATTGATTGCTTTCACCACTTACAACAAGCCAGCGTAAGTTTAGCTAAATAATGCGTCTTCTGAAACTAAACCGAAGCAATGCACCAGAATCAAGCTAAACTTCACTGTCCTACAAAGACAAGTACTTCAAAGGAAACGACCTCTTTGCTCCTTTAAAAGAGCTATGAAATGATTTTGTGGCATTTACTAAACAGTAACCCCGATAAATCGTCAATGTTCACAGAACACAAAGCAGGAATCTGTGTCCATTAGCTTCTACAGGAGGAAAAGAATTAAGACACGGGTTCGTTTTCTTCTTTATCTCACCAGAAAGACTGGTGGTCACGTGTATTGCGACAATTAGGGCCCCAAAAGTGCTTTGTCAGCCATTCTCCAGGCTCATGGCCAGAACGAGCTGTCTGGTGTTCTCTCACTGGCTCGTACTGTCATTGTTCATCGTACCTACATGCCCGTGTTGGCAATGCTTATGGCATGCGCTGTGCATAGACATTGTTTTAGGGTTTAGATTTTCATCACGACTTTTACTGGCAATGAATATGAGCGTAACGAATTGATTGCTACAGGGCGCACTCCCAAGTGATGCAGATGGATTCGAGCTGATGTTCTTGGGCATTGCGGATGTATCCCGACGAAAGGGCAGAAAGCTTTGCAAACGAGAAGGAAAGAAACAGCCTCCCCTTATTTCTAACACTTTAGTGAGCATCATGTGTTGCTCTCTACCATAGTGTGCTTGATTTGTTTTACCCCACTGAACGACAGCACTCGGCAAAATGAAAACCCAATATTGTTTCATGGTTCCTTTAATGCTCACCCTCATTCATAATGCTGTCTCTGGTTTCCCACCATGTCTAACCTAGATCAGTTGTTTATACAGGGAGTTTTTTAAGTCTCAAAGACTCGTCAAGCTGCAATCCGGCAGTTTTTTTTTCCAGCACCCTTGTCACAAATGTATTGTTTGTATGCGAAAATAAACTGATATGATTTGATTTGTATTAAAAAAAGCCACAAAAGCTACACTAATGCGGTCTGTGCAGGAGAGTTATAAGGCCAGGGGGCATAATATAGGGGAGTAAATGCCACAACAAGTTAAATAATTAACTAAAACTTGTTATATTTTTAATTAGTGAAAATAAACTCATGGATTCACGTTTTCACACTGCCAGCCTTGTGGCTACTGCATGAGTGGCAACTTTAGTGCACAATTTCACTTCCCAAGCACTCCAGATCCTTCTACAATTTGTTAAGATAATGGTTTTCGACAAAGGTAACCTAGCTTCTAATTGGAACTATATATGTTTATTTTCACAAATTCAAAACTAAATTAACAAATCGTAGTCAATTATTCAACTTTTCGTGACGATCAGCCCCTGTATTATGTCGCCCGGCTGTATAATTCAACTGCAAAGAGTACATTAGAGTAGCTTTCACGGCTTTTCTCCAAAACAAACCGGTAAAGCCTGAGAAAAACACCCCGTGTACCCAACATATATGAAATAGCTGTTTGGCAAATCGCCTGCATGCACGATCCACGCACAAAGAGCCGCCCGAGCGGGCAGACGCACCATTTGGGAGCTCGGCGGAGGACTGCGTGACCGTGGCCCCGAAAGCTGTCTCGAAAATGGATGACAGCGAGGGTGGAGGGCTCTCAGGGATTCTCTCCTGTGCCACCTGAAGCCCAACAAAGTATGCCGTTGGAGACGCTTCGCCACAAAACTTCTTGGGCACCTTTACCGTAGTCACTGACAAGGAGGGAATGGCGGGGAGGAGTCTCAGTTGCCCCACCTACAGCACGAGCCACCTGCCTTCGACAATGCTTTGGTGTCTCGCGAGCCTCGAGTGTGCATGCACAGCCAAAGCACAATGAAAGGCAATGAGAGCATGCCGAAGGCCAGGTGTTGGAGAGGACGCGATGCTGCTCTCTCCTTGTCAGCGACTACAGAAACTTGCGACGCGTTTACTCATGACGGCTGAAGGAGGGCTGAGAAAAAGAATGATGGCCGCAACACAACCGTCGTTTTGACCAGCGTCGGTTATGAGAAACAGAGAAGTGGATTAGAATTGATGAGACAAAATTAGACGAAAAACAAGACCCAAGTGACAACAGAATTGACTGAACAGAAATAATGAGAGAAAGCAAAATAATAAAATAACTACTAATTAAAAAAATTCTAAAATGGCAAGTTTTTTTTTTCTTTATCAATTTAACTGAAGTCTTGATAACAATTACGCCTATTCACCCTTTAAGTGGACGTGACTTTAGGCAGGCATTGTTTGCATCATTTTTTTCGGTCTCAAAACATAGGAAAACTTATATACTTTTTTCTTTGCATAAAATGATTTGAACATAATGTTTGTTTGTTGTCTTTCATTTTAGGGGGAATGGAAAGGAGAAGCCAGGAGTAATGTCAGCACTGGTAACCGCCATCAGTCATTTGTGCACCCTATCCTTCGAAGTCTTCAAGAGCGGTTGGTGTTTGGGAAATGCACTGTGAAGATTGCGATGCTCGTTTCTCTTCCATACTAGTGCAAGTTTTATGGGAATCAATATATCAAAGTGCATCATCAACGTGGTGAGCCCTTGCTGACGGGTGTAAGCTCTGTAAAAATCTGAGGCGTTACACATGATGTCTCCTCTGACGTTGCTTGTTCTAGACACCGCATAATAAACACAGCCCTCCTCATTTAGCTACTCATTAAAGTTGCAGTCTGCAAGGTGTGTCAAAAGGGGCAGCCATCAACTTTGGACAAGCACGGTGGTTTCGTGTCGGCTATCTCTGCAACCTGAGATTTTTGCGAAGAGGACTACATCTTCTGCCCATCAGGTCCTGTCAGAAGCGCTTGTGAAGTGAATATCATGGGCTCATATACCCAACGAAGTAAGAAAACGTGTCACAGCAGGTGCGTTTTGTGATGTGACCATGAACCGCACGTACGACGCCCACGTAGGAAAGGCGGACTTTCGGGCTCCTGCCGAAAGCAAGGAAAAAAGAGGATCAAGGCAAGTAAGTGCCAGGAGAGACTTTCCAAGGCAATGCAAATAAAATAATACAGAGGAGTATGCACCAGGCAGATTTTAGGATTGTAATTAAGCAAACTTTCAATTGCGATTTCTGAAAAACACCACTTTTGCAAAATGGAAGGAACATTTTCTCCATGACAAACAGACATTTCTCAGAGACTTTCTTGTCAGTTGTTACTACATGCCTGTTGCATTAGCTAAACCAAATAAATTTTATTTTATTGCCCTGAAAATTTTTGAAAAATTTATTATCAATTTTTTTTTGGTAGGAAGACCGAAAATTTAACTCCTAGTATATGAAAGTTTATTTTGAAAGAATGATAAAAGCAATTATTATTATTTTGCTTCAAAAGAAAGCTCACACTGTTGGGAACAACTGGGAAAGATTTCAGTGCCTTAGTTAGATTAGGCATGTCTAAAATGTTCCTTAACTAGAGTAAAAAAATTGCAAAATTGTTTTTCCAGTAAGGTTAACATGCTTCAGTGTTTCTAAACTAAACTTGGTATGCAGCAAGTGGAAACCCATAAAAAAACGTCCAGGGAAGTTTGAACTCATTTTTTTAAAAGGGTAGCCGAGATAACAGCAAGACAAGTTAATGCCCCATGTTAGCCTTCAATCAGTAGACACAGTTTCACAGTTTCGTAGTGCTTAATTTCAGAGTAATTTCTGCATTACAAATTCTAATAAATGTTCCAATTATAGACGGTTATCATACTCATAATTATGGGTACATTCGTTCACAATAAACTCCAATTAGGAATTCCCAATCTGGAATTCAAGAGGATGAATCTCGTTAAATCACTCGTGACATGGCAGCACATTCGACTTTTTTAGTGCAACGAAAAGTGATTGTTGAATTAGTTAAAACATGCCACTGAAACAAAAAGTACTTTCCCCTATGTCCATTCCGATGTCTCTATCATTACATACTCTAGAAATAGCACATGAAATCCTATTTTTTTCCTAGCTATACTTTCACCTGATCATTCTATCTAGATGTCACCTAAACCACAAGGTTTGTGTGGTATACTACAGCAGAAGGAAAGGAAGTACAATAATGAAATTGACACAAATATAGACAGCAACTCTGAAAACCCGAGAGTTTCATTACTCGCCACCACCAGTGGCACTCAACATTGTGGGAGCAAGTAATAGAGTTCGATCAGCAAAAGGCGCAAGTTGTCGTGTGGTTCGCCAGACATGAATCGGCGCTTAAAGCGCAGCGTCTAAACAGGCAATTGTATAAAATCAATCCACCTGGCAGGAGCATTATCACAAACTTTTGGAGACTGGCGGTGTGCAGAGAGTGTAACGCAGTGGGACGAAGGCTTTGGCAGCAGAATTAAATTACCCACCAGTGCCATTACCTAGGTGGAGCTAAGGGATAGTGACACGGACGGATAAGGTCACTGATAATTTGAATTGCAGACTATGCGAGTTTCTCTTCATACTACATGGTGTCGGTCTTCTGATCATACCTTGTTTCCTTTTTTCTAATACACCGTAAAAATAGGTGAAAAGTCAAAGATTTAACACCTCCTCTCCAATGCTTTTACTCATTATTCCCTATTGCAAAGGTCCTCACTTTTCCTGTTCAATAAAAACCGATCTCTGAAAAATCCCATGGAGTACAGGTTTTTACGCATTCAATCCATTATCACGTTGCACGGAAACAAAGAACAATATGTACAAGGCTGTCGCCAGGGAAATGTGTTCCTACAGCACACTCGTGTTAACGAATGCGACAGACTGCACAGTTGGCAGCTGCTCGCAGCAAAGCTTGGCAGAGACCAGCTTTGTCAAGTGGAAAGAACTTAATTTCTGGAATGGAAAACAATTTTCAGCCTGCATTACAACATCTCATGCCCAGCAACTCAGCTTTCAATCTTTAGTTCGATTAGAAGACAAAAAAATAATTGTTGGCCACACAGTGATGTAGTGCACCCTTCAAAAAGTAGGGCAGTCCTAGGAATCAAGCATCTAGCCATGTGACATTTGCAAGTGCACCGACCCCTTTCAGTCAACACTCAAGCATGGGGTTACCAGACATTCCTGCTCACAGCGAGTGCTCACACCCTGTGTGCAGTTCATCACACTGCACATGTCCTGACGAATACACAAACATACTATGCGAAGAGCAAGTCGTCTGCTTTTGCGCAGGAGTCGCGGTGATGTCAGAATGATGCCGAGCTCTGATTGGCTTTGGTTGAAAGGATAGTGGATAGACTTCAATCCTAGATCCCTTGAGGTCTACCTACTATTTTTTTTTTTCAATTAGCCCTTAGCGTTCTGACATCATATTGCAACCCCTGTGCAAGAAGCAGAGAGACTTGCGCTCCGCATAGTATGTTGCAACATAAGGGCGGGAGAAGCCCTCCTCATAAAGCCCTCTGCTCAACACAACAGGTGAGCGGCGTTTGGCAACTTCCGGTTCTTTAGGAAATTTTGTTTAGGTGTTGACAAGCGACGACGGTGATCTGCAAGCCTGCCTAAGCATGGTTCTGAAAACTACAGTCTGGAGGTTTTAGAATTATGGTTGCACAGGCTTGCAGCTCATTGTCATCGTTTGTCAACAGTGAAACAAAATTTCCTAAGGAACCGGAAGTCTCCAAACGCCGCTCACCTATTGGTGGTTTATTCCCCCCAGCATTCACTTTGGTGAGGTGGAAAGACTGGAGGTCTGTGTGGAGGGGCTTGTCCTGCTATTCTGTGCACCCCAATCATGTATAAGCTGCACATAACCTATACACTTAGGCTTGTTAGAAATCCGAAGGATCGAGAATACAACAAAACAAATGCAACATGGCTACAAAATACACCTTAAGAAAGAAGAAGAAATGGGTTCTGAGAAATATTATTAGCTCCACGTTCCCTAAAGCAAAGTAATCGAAATTCGGTTAATGTCACCTCCGATTCCCCACCAGCTTTGAAAATGACGCCCGAGTGTCACTCGCTCACACCCAGTCCGAGCCGTCTCAGAACATTCAGAACAGAGTTGCTTGCCTTGGGCTGCCCCTTGACCAGGTCGGAGGAGTGGGTCCACTGCTCTGTCTGACTGCTGGGAGACAGCAGCTGATCTTCCATTACTGCGAGGGAGTCAAAGACGTTTGTCAAACACCGCAAACGTAAAAAAGAAAACAAAAGAGGGGGCGGGACTTTAGGCAGACGTCTGAATGACATTTACGTCTATCTTGGCCCGCGAGCGTCTTATCGATTTGTAATAACGACGCGTGCAAAGAAAACGACGAGCAGACGCTGAAAACTCGGCCCTGAGGACGGGGTCGGTCGAAAAACAGCGCGAAGACTAGACGGAGCTCGCTGCCACACCGAGAGCGGCGGCTCGGAGCATGATTCACGATGCGCCAGCAGCGTACAGAGACTATCAACAGATGTCATCGACAAAGAGAGGAATCGGGCAGATGCACGCATGCGAGCGAACAGTTTGCGGCGATAACGCTAGCCTGGAAAGCAGACACATCGCTTTCACGCCTTAACACAGCCAAAACTTTTAAATAAAAAATAAAAACTCAGGAAAAACTGAGAAGTAAAGTTTCCCCCGAAAGCCAATACACAAACAGGAAAAACAAACGAGGTACTACACAGCTCGATACCTATATGCGGCGCAGAACTTTTTTTCTTTTTCTTCACTGGCTAGCGAAATAGAAGCCGCGAAGAAACAGACCCATCGTCCGAGCGGCGCCAAAGCATCACGAGCCAACGCAGGGAAGACCGCCCCAAACCAATCCTGAAATCTGTTTAAAAACACAAAAGCGTGCTTCGCCAAGGCAGCTAGTCTCCCAAATATCCAGTCAGGGCTAAGCTGATTCGTGTTTCCTTTGTGGGAACCGCTGTAGGGCTTGGAAATCAGAGAAACGCGGCAGCGGGCAACAGTTTCAGCCGAGGTATCGTCGAAAACGTTGCTCCATCTTTTCCGTACCTCAGGCGTTCGGAGGCCGCAATTTACACCACATCCGGAGAAACACAGCGGCGGCAGCGTTCGATTAACATCTCGTCGCTTCGGTGCCTCTGGCAAACAATACCAAGCATCCTGCGGACGCGAGCAAAGCGGCGCGCCTTACCTGGTTTTTCTTGGAAGACATAGCCGACTTGAAATTCAGCCGAATGCGCAGCTGAGAGTGAGCGAAATTATTGTCAATCCGAAGCGAACATCTCCCACCCTTCCGCCATACCAAGCTCACGAACACAATAGCCTCGTTTACTGTTTTTCGTCCTTTTGATTTTTCTTGTTTCCGCTTTCCGCCGCGAGCTGCCGCTCGTTTTCTACCTGGTGTCGAGAGTACGCGGCGTCCTGGTAGAACGCGTACTGATGTGAAGATTGAATATTGCCAGGGTGAAATAATCGGAACTTTAAATAAGCGACAATTAACCGTGACGTAATTAGTTTTTGAAGTAACAAATATAGTCACGTGAGTGACAGAAGCTCACTCAGGCTCACTCTCGAGTCACAGGAGTCTAATGGCCGAACGCCGCGCACGTCGCGCTCGCGAAAGGTGAGCGACGCAAGCCGAAAGCTGCAGCAGCGGCAGCCGACCGAATAAAAAAAAAATAAAAAAAAATAAACGACGCGTGTGTTCAGCAGGCGTATTGCATCACTGGAAGACTGAGCTCATTCTAAAGATACCTGCCTAGAGTTTCACTTTTTGTGAGCGTTACAAAAGCGTTTCGACAATCGCGAGGAGTTGCGAAGTCTGCTGCCGGGGTCGAAATAGGAGGTAGGCAATTTCGCGGATGCTCTCTTACCAAACGGCGTACGCCGCCAGGAAGAGAACGACCGAATCGGCTCGAAAGCTATGTTTAGAAAGTGATGTATAGTATTCCTTCGGCATCGATCGTCTCCCAGCCGCACATGTCGCCGTGATCTGTGTACTCGTTCAGATTTGGAGCGTAACATAGCTTGGATGTCAGGTGAATGAGGCGACAGACGGTATGGGAGAGTTTCTGCGCGCGAGGTTGAGCTCGCTTCCGTGTACGAGATGGAACGAAGCTCACCTCCCTTCAGAGCGATTAACAGGTGGTTGGGACAGACTCTCACGAGCTTTCTCGGCGCGTGTACTCAGACTGTGACGTGTGAACTCTTCGAGGTAGACGCTGATGACGGGAACCTGGGTTGCTTTTTTTGCAGGTGCTCACCCAATTCCGCAGGCGACGACAAAACGCGACATGAAAACAGTCTTCGTCACCGTGGGCACAACGTCATTCGATGACCTAATTGACACCATCATCTCGTCGGACGTTCTTAACGTAAGGACTTACATGGGTGCATTGCTGTCAAACAAACTGTACATACTTTTCTTTTTTTGCAGGTCTTGAAATCTCAGGGGTACACCAAAATACTCCTTCAAGTTGGGAAGGGCAACACTCCAAAGGTGGACAGTTACGTGGAACCGTCCGTGGAGAGCTACAACTTTAAAGATTCCATTACAAGAGACATAAATGAAGCCTCTTTGGTGATCAGCCATGCAGGTATATATGCTTCAGCCGTCAAACAATATTCCCACCAACAAACCCTTAACATGTATACATTCAATTGTGTAAGAGAAATATGTGAAGAGTAACGCAAACAAGTCACACTGGCATTCTACCACTCAAAATCCCATACACATTTCCGGAATATCGGCGGCTATGCATCGGAACAATTGCCGAATGTGAGGGAGGGTACATTACCTACAAACAAGCATCCCGGTTTCATGTGCGTCGGCATGTGCTTTGCAGGAGCAGGCAGCATTCTGCAGGCACTGAGAGCTGGAAAGAAACTGATAGCGGTGGTGAATGAGTCGTTGCTGAGCAATCACCAGAGTGAGCTTGCCAGCCAATTGCACAAGGAGGGCTACCTCCTTTGCTGCACTTGTGGGTAAGTCGTCCTTCTTTTCTTGAGAACGGGCTGGCGTGCACCCACACGGCAGCGTTTGCGACACTGCCAGTTGCCGGAGCGATGTTGCTGCGTTCCCTCAACTTCCTTGGGGCTGTCTCAGTATGTTGAGGGTAAGGAATAACTAGGCCGTAGGCTCTGGCTTTAACTGAAAAACACCAAAAAAACACCCAACAACATAAAAAAAATAAAAAAATTTGTTGGCATTAAAAGCTTTTACTTTCTTGAAATATTTGTCCCAGCTAGGACTGTTTTTGTCGAAAGCCTGCGACTTCTTGAGACCAAATGCCTTGGAACCTCTTAAAATCTCTTATGACGAGAGGACGCACTGGCCCTATCTATTGGGTAGCAGTGGAAAGAACGAAACAAGAAACTAAAACTTTCACCTGCCTCAGAAATCTAAACCTTTGCTGACACCCTGTCACAAAAGGGTTAGTTACCGCTAACTAAAGGCCGCTTCACACACCTGCGACCTCTTAGAGCCGGTTGCCTTGGAACCTCTTAAGGTGCAACCCCACTGTGCATGACGTTTTGGTGCTTTTTTGATGGCTTATAACTTTCTTTCTATGTATTTTACAATTATAAAGTAAATGTCAAAACAAAGAGCTGCTTTTCAACAATACTTTAATGTCTCGATATTACGGTTATTTTTAGTTGTTAGTTAATTATTCAGATTTTAATAAACCACAGTCTCTAATATTGAAAAAATTATTTCTCGAGTTGTAGCGCCCCATTGTCCACTATATTTTACGTGAGCGTTCGTTGGGATGTAGTAAATTTAAAAAATAAGCAACAAACTGTACACATAATGTATATTTTAAAATAAAAAATAAAGTTTAAAATGGTATTATTTTATGGCGCTATAAAAACGGAATCACGTCTACTAATCAAAATAACGAGACATTAAAGTATGAAGCATCCTTCGATATTACATTTTCCAGAACTTCCATATTGATATATTACACGTTAAGAATGTTATAAGACCTCAAACTTTTCCCATTCAGTTACGGCGAGTTGTAGTTTCTTAAGATAAAATACAGATGGCGACACGTGTTCAAGAACAGCTTGATGTGCATTTTCCGTCGTGTGCCGCTTGGAACGCCACGTGAAAGACAGAAAAAGCACCAGATGTCAGGGTGTCAGATGCCTGGATGCCCGCAGTGAGCGAGCCAGAGATGTCACAACAACAAGCGCGAGGCCGCGGGTGCACCACAGCTACTTTTGCGCGCGTTCTACTGTGCCTCGGTACACATGCCCGACGCGATCCAAATGAAATGGGCGCCATGAAATGCATTCTGCCATTTCAGATTCCGCCACGTATGCGCAAACATTTTAGTGTTTTTATCACTTGCAAAAATCATTTTCGCAATCAAACTATGGCTGTCGGAATGGTTTGACTATATTTTGTTTCAAAAACCACCTCGGTGGCTCTTAAGTGGCAATGATATTAAAAAAAACACAAAACATTAAATCGTCTCAGTGTCTTTGAGCCAACGCGCTGGCTCATGAATCCATATTTGTCGGGTTTAAATATCGGCCGGAGGCCAATCTGAGATTTCGGTTGCACGTCAAATGATCTCCAGTTAGTCAAAATAAACCCGCAATTTTTTTGTTTTTTATTTGGGCGTGTTAAGTGATTTTTGTTGGTTTGACTTGTGAAACCCTAAGATCTGAATATTTGCTTTGTTTCACCTTAGTTCTGAGCGCAGCCAACGCTACGGGCTGATGGAGCCTCTGAAGCAGCGCCAAGAGCGCGACGTTAAGCTGTTCGTTCTCTTTCTGTGCCTATGCGGTCGGGCTAAACTAGAGGCACTAAATAAGCTACGCTTCATACACATCTTGGTGTTTGAAATGATGGTTGTCAGTTATCTGAAGCTTTATCTGAAATCACCGGAAACGCCTTTCTGTCCTCCACAAATGTTTAAACAGTTCGCGACAAAGCAAAGCAATATTACGTGAGATTCCTGACACCGCACTTTTGAATCATGATGATCGGCAGTTGCATTTGATTTGTTACGAACCACCAAGATGGCGGCGCCCACAACAATATCGGGGGAAAAGTGCCGATACTCTAAGCGTAGCTCATTTAGCTCACAGGCTAAACCAAGTGCGGTGGAGGATCGTTGGCCGAGTGTGTGGTGGCACCGCAGATCAGAGCACGTGGAGAAAGGCTGGAGCGCGAGCTCCGTTCAAAGCACGGAGCTCACGCTGCAGAACCTGTAGGGACTGAATCCCCTCGATGTGTTTGCGCCGGTCTTTCAAGTAACCTCAAATGTGCCAGTGCACGCGGCCCGTCTCTCGAGCGGCCCTTGGAGGTAAATGGCGGCCCAGCACTAAAATGACTGGCCCTTGAAAGCGAATGGCGGCGGAGCACGCGCTCGTGGCACGTGTCTTGTGCGTTTCCACAACAATGCTTGGCGGTCCTTGTAAAAAACGCCTTTATCAAGGGGCTTTAGCAGGGACCCTGGGTTCAGTCGCCCATCTGCATCCTACCGTCGTGCGATCCTCTGCCACATATACTGCGTAATGCACGTTAAAGATCCCGAGCTAACAGTTGTACTGCACTTTTTATAATCTTCAACGGGTGACAATGTCGCCCTACGAAACTGCTGCTCTCTAAAAAACTGACAACTAATTTTGAATGCGCCGTTACATTGAATTTTTAATGTGTGTTCGCGTGTTCGCGTTTTTTTTTGTCTACATCTTTGATTATGCGGCTCTCACTTGTGATGAAACAGACTATAGATGTCGGACTTCTGGAAAAATATTATATAACTAAGAAAATGGCACGCGAACGCAAAAGACAAAAGCGCACTTAATAAAAATAATTGAAATACTAGAATTGATTATTATTGTGTTTTCAAAGGTTTGAGCGCACCAAAAGCTATAAAAGCGAGCTCGATGCTTTCGATGGTGACCTTTTTCACTGGAAGTGTAGTTCAGGGCATTATGCTCGCACTTGTATGTTCCGCTTCGCTCGCACGATAAAACCAAATACTTTACTGGTAATATATTTAGTGAAACAAAGCTTACCTTCTGTATATGTGCAATGCCCTCAGTTTTCGCGTGATTACACACTCGTTTGTCATTATTGTATTCGTTTCCCACTGCGATTCATTTCGTGCTCTTTTGTGTGCTACATGCATTAGAGACCAAGGTAACCCAGGAGAATTCTATTTCGCGGATTGTAAAAAAACCTATGCAACTTGCCACGTGTGCCACAATCAATATAAAATATTCTAAGTTTCACATGTGACCGCTTGCCTGAGTAAACATTGTTGTTTGTCAAGAACAATTGCGATTGTATGAAAGCACGTGGGAAAATCTCATTCTAAGCACGCGACCGTTGGTACGCAGTGAATGCTCATAATCGGCGCCGAAATGATTGACAGGTGGAGTTTTTCTATCAACACAGAGTTAGAATGTTTCCTTCTTTCTGTTGTAAGCAATCAGGAGACAACTTACACCAACTGAGTACTATGAGTATTCAAACATAACGGCCTGAGCAATATATATGTGTACAAGCTTTAGCTTTTGATGCACCCGTAACTTTCGATACGCTCAACGCTAGTGTAAAATGTAGGGCTGTTTCATTCTTAATCAGCGTACCATGTGCGTGCTTACACTATATTTTATACAACGCCAAACTCTACCCGTTTGCGTCTTTTTCATTTATGCACACTACTACTTGCGCGCATAAATCACTAAATTAAAACTAATACAGGATGTCACCAAAAATTTACAGGGTTATTTTCTCTATTGTCAAAAATAAACTACGCATCACCTAGCTCTCATTCTCCGCCCAAAGGTAGCGCTAGGTCACAACCAGATGCCAAAGCTTCATCCGGAACGGACACCTCTTTCAAAAGTTATAAGTGGTTTCCTGAAAATTTCAATGGGAAAATAGAGCCCATTTTTGACCGTTTTCGGTTTCTGGTGCCATAGAGCCCCATGTATTCGAAAACCCTGTCGGCCGCCATATCCCATTGAACTTTTCAGAAAATCACTTATAAATTTTGAATAAGGTATCGGATCGGGCTGAAACTTTGACATCTGGTTGTGACCTCTAGCGCTACCTTTGGTCGGAGGATGAGCGTTCAGCGATGCCTATGTTTATTCTTGCAATAAAAAAAAAGCCGTAATTTTTTATTGTGACACTTTGTACATTGTTTAAACTATGTGCAAAAGCTATCCACAGACCCAGAATCTTTGCCTGGCCATTCGTTGCATTTATCGCTGGATTCGTATTAAAATTATTTCTTATCATTTATTGCTGTGAGTCAATTGTTAACCTCGGCATTTTTTTTCATTATGACTCCCGCACCAGTCCTACTTTCGGTTTACCAAACTCAACATCTAAACCTGAGTGTCATTTTTTTGTATTTTTCAGTCTCGTGGTTCTGGTCAAAATAAACACCCAGCTACCTAAATCAGACACCTGACCGCCCAACAAATAGTTCATTTGTTTTGATTTTTTAGGTAGTTAATTCCTCAAGCTAGAATTTCGGAAACCCAAGTCTATCACGTCATCACGTTTTCCTGGAAATCTACAAAGAGCCAAACACATGCACGACAAAAGGGTCGTCGGCCCGTCATATTGCCACCCGCAGAGCCGAGAAAGCAACGCTCGGTCACGGACATCTAGAAGATTCGCGTTCATTCTTGCACCAGACGTCTTTTGCCCTGCTCTCTTGTTCTCGGAAGTGCCAGTTCATCATCGCTCCGAGCACGCGATGCTCGAACCTTCTTTGCCGAACTTTCGAGATAGTGATGCACTTCTAGATAACCAGCTGCCCGCGACCTTGTCGAGTCAGTCTCGCTCTCGCTCTCTGTTACGCTGCCGAATCGCCGCTTGCTTTTCTGCTGCCTCGACGCTCTTTCTCTTTACTTATTTTGTTTGGCACGAGTTCGCCAATTAAACCTTTATTTTTCAGTTCACTGTTCGTCCTTTCGTCACCTTCATTCGTGACAATATGAATCTGATCACATTGAAATTTGTGTAATTGGCCTCTGAAATCTCCGATAACTGCGCACAGGCAATTTTATATTTTTCAACGCGTCGGTTGTTTTGTTGTGCATGTGCCTCGCCGTTTGGCTCAGGACGATTTTCGCCTTTTGTTCTGCCCACATTTGCTGGAGACGTGAGCTCGGAGCGTAGGCAACTGGCCCCCTTGCACGAGAACTGGCGCAGCCGTGCGCGTTCCAAAGAAAGCTCGTGCAGAGAAAAACAAGCAAGGGATCAGGGATGCCAAATTCAGGGTATAGAAAAACACCCCACTGTATCGAAGCGCCACCACACACGATTTCTCGCATTGATGTACAGGCCTGAAGGCGATCCCACCGCCATCTGTTGGTTCAGAATCACACTAACCAAGGGTGGGGTTGCACCTTAATATCTCTTACGAGAGGACACACTGGCACCATCTATTGGGTAGCAGTGTAAACTTGGCGGTCCGGCATATTTTCTTTTTTCTTGTGCATTATCCTTTCTTTCTTGGCTGGAAAAACTTTTGTCAACATTATAAACGAGCCTTTCTCATCGGTATTACGCACATTTGACCTCGGAAATCCCGCAAAACCTTCGCTCTTGTAAAATGCAGTTCCAGGGTCCCTGTAGATGGCGCCAGAGTGCCTTTGTGTTCTCTCATCCTAAGAAATTTTAAGAGGTTTCAACAGGTCTCGTCTCTCTCGGTCGTTCTCGGTTGCAAGAGTGTGAACGGGCTTTAACTAACTAACTAAACTTGGCGGTCCTATATATTTCCTATTTCTCTCGCGCATCATCCTTTCTTTCTTGGCTCGAAAAACTTTCGTCAACGTTATGAATGGTCATTTCTGATGCGTAGTATGCACATTTGACATCAGAAATCCTGCTAAACCTTCGTTCTAGTGAAATGCAGTTCCAGAGTCGCTGCATAGGTGGTGCCAGCGTGCCAATATGTTCTCTCGTCCTAAGAGATTTTAAGAGGTTTTAAAGCACTCCGTTCTAAGGAGTCGCAAGTGTGTTAATGGACCTTCATACTCCATGTCACTAGTTGCGTGTAGTACGGGCAAAGGCAATGCCAGGCGAGGGGAGAAAGGGCAAGCACCAGGAAGGCTGGGGAGAAAAGAAACCTCCTCCTCTCCTAACGTTTCTACTGCTCTTTCCTTCTCCCCTCGCCCTCGATTGCCCTCCTCTCCCGTCCCATCTTTCTCGTGCTTGCCCTTTCTCTCTTTGCCTGGCGTTGCCTTTGCGTGCACTGCACACAACTTATGACACGGAGTATAAACTGGAATTCTTAGTTTTTCGTGAGTTTTTCTCACTGATAATCAGTTTTTAGCGTCCATCCAAATCAGATCACCAAAACATACCAATATCTTAAAAAGCTTTCAGCCTTTCCACTCCGGTGAAGAAGGAAGACCAGCAAAGCTGTACTACGGTGGGAATGAAGTAATGGCCGGCCGCGAGTTGGCAAATCAGAGTGGAAAGGCTGGAAAGGTTGCCGCCATCTATGAGCGACAGTGGCAACCAGGCAACTGGCAAGCCGGTTGTCTGGTTGCCGCTGTCACTCATAGATAGTGGCAGCTGCTCAGAGGGTTGTGTCGACATTTGTTTGCTGGCGGACATGATCCTGGAGAAACTAGCCCTTAACAGCTCCGTTGTAAAATTAATAAACACAAAAACATCCGCCGATTTCCCTTTTAAATAAACACCAGAAAATTATGGCTCAAGAATATAACTACTCGGTTTGAATAATTGAGTGAATATTACAGGGAAGCTGAAAGCACTTTTCAAGAAATCCGAGTTAAAGGGACAGTGAAGTAAATTCTGAGATCGTCCTTTTGTGGTGACAACTCAATCTAGACGCTCTAAGCATCCCAACAAACCCTAAATCACAATTGTGCGTAGCTTATTTCCTCGTTAAAAGCGTGTTCAAAGATTGCGACATGCCCTTTTTGGGAAGAATTTTTTCCGAGTGAAGTGGTCAACGAAGGGCGCTTGTCGGAGTGTTGCAAGCGATGGCTTCGCCTGCGGAAAAAAAGAAGTCTTATCCAAATGTGTACCTATCAGATTCTCTTTGAAACAAGTTATAATAAAATCATGCGAAATCTGTGCGTATTGTAGGGCTTTCATTGGTCCACACAATGTAGTCTGCGAGAAAAAAAAAGCCCACGTTTTTCTATTGCCCTGAGATGAATAGGCGGTTTTGTAATATAGGACTTGGTAGATGCAGGAACCAACACCTCTTAAACAATAGAATACCGAAAACGACCTTTTTCAAAAATGACTTCAGTGCCCCTTTAAGTTATCTTGGGACGAAGTAAATGTAAACCGCATTTTGTATTGAAAAAGATGTGCAGCGATTGCCGCTGGGCATGCGGCGATTCTCTCTGCCGCCTGGTATCTGTCCAGAGCGTCGTGTTGTCGTTGACAGCATCCCCG
This sequence comes from Ixodes ricinus, assembly GCA_037355805.1. NCBI lineage: Eukaryota > Metazoa > Arthropoda > Arachnida > Ixodida > Ixodidae > Ixodes > Ixodes ricinus. The sequence goes on from JAZHYW010018262.1 coordinate 63,507, forward strand.
AGCCAGCTTAGTGGCGAGCAAGGGTCATCTGACCCCGCTGATGACGTCACTTTTGCTAGTTTTTCCTCTGCTCTCGCGCTTTCCTATTGTCGGCGTGCCGCAATGGGTGGGTCTACGTCGAAATTTTAATTGGCTATTACATACACTCCTACTAAGATCAAAATAAAACTTGACACACAGTTTTTAAGGTGTCTCCATTTTTACTGTTTGTTGGAATTCAATGACCTCTTCAGCTTCCCTTTAAGCAAATATTGGCCCATGTGCTTTTTATCCAGTTAGCTCTCAAACTCTCCTTTGTACTAAACACGCTGGCTCTCTTTAATCAGTCATTGTTTATTAAAAAAAAATAATAATAATTTAAGTAATTTTTTGGAGTAGGTTGATGTGCCCAGACAGTTTCTCATGCCAGAAGCCTCAATTTGCAGAGGTTTGCAAACTCTTAAAGCTCTTCACATGATGACCTCTGGCACAAGATTCTTTGGGTCACCCCTTTCTTGGTCAGTGGTTGCGTCACCGAGTTTTGTGTTCAGGCATTAGTTTGACTCGCATAATGCTTCTCTGAGCAGACACCATTTCTAAGCTCGAGGTGTTCATACAAAATTGTAAACATTAACATTAATAAAAATTTGTTTTATACACATGAACATTGTTCATACAATGTTGCAAACACTAAGGGATGATATGCATGCAGGTTAAAAAATGAAAATCCAGAGGATTTAAATCTGACCAGCTTTACTACTACAGTGATGTCTCGCTAATATGGGCGCCTCCGTTCCCCCGAAAATCGTCCATAATGTGAGTTGTCCATATTAATGAGACAAAAATGCATGTATTTTCCCCGTTTGTTCCCGAAAATGGTGTCCATATAGCGGGGTATCCATATTAACGGGGTCCATATTAACGAGACGCGACTGTAGCATGCTTTAAATCAAACCTTTTCTGCAAAAATAATCCTGAAAATATATTTTTAAATCTATTTTGTACTTAAATCAAGGGTCATCAAACAAGAAAGAAAGATTTATATCAGGCTGAACATGTACACAAAGCAGTGGTCTTCTGAGCAAATCAGAACGTTGAGCTTTGTACCATCCACTTTGTTCGTCAGTTACTTCACGTCCTACTGCAAGTAAATAACCTGAAAGAAGCTAACACTTGAGAAGTAATGTCCTATTGCAAAAAAATCTAAATGCAAAAAAAGGAGCTAAAGCATTCACTTACTAAAATATATTACTGTTTTTGTCCTACCATGGCCGGTTTTCTGTTTTTCTTTTAGTATTGAAGAACATTCAAAACTACTATGGTGGTTGGTGGAAAGTGCTCATTTGGTGTACTGACCCAGGTGGTCAATTTCAATGTTTGCAAGTAACCTTTCGAAGTAAAATGCGAAGAAGCGCCGAACTCATGTTTGCACTAGCAGTGTCGCGCAGCTTACCTATGCTCCCGGCATCCTCCTTGGTGCTTGTATGGTTCGGCAAAAGATACATTGTAAAAAACACATGCCGACACAATTCACTCTCCAAGCAGGACTAACCTAAATTCAAGCACGTACCAAAGTGAGGTCTGGAACACAGCATGCCACAAATCTCGCCAATGCAGGGAACTGCAGAAGACGCTCGAGGAGATGGAACCCAGCCGGCTCAGAACCTTTCCAGAAGCCAACCTGAGCCGATTCCCACAACTTCTCGACGGTATCATGGGCTGGTCGGCATAGAAACCGTGCTGCCGTTTGTGGGCTCTGGTCACGGAAGCTCCAGTTGTGTTCATTTCTACACTTTGCAGTCAACAACGAGCCAAGAGTGACAGGCTATGACCAGCTGTACCCTTCATTTTTCTAACGCTATTGTCGTTTTGCTGCAATACTATTGATTGGCCGAAAGAAGCTCGGGGCATGCAGTCAGGCCTGCCATTTTTCGCTTGTCAGGAACCAACGATATTATCCCTCCTTTATAAGCGAAAACAATGTCTGCAATGAAGTGAATTGGACGCTTTTAAGACTTATTTATGTTAGGTTCGGTCAATCTAGATGTTTTAGATATATTATTATGAGTCATTGAAATGAACATATCCATTGCTCGCAGAGTCCTCCTCTCCGAGTTGTACGTACTTGGACTGCCCCATAAAGAGTGTTAATAAACTCCTTCAAACTACTGTGTTCTGTCCGTTACGCTGTAAGCAGGTATTTAATCGTGAACAATATCCAGACCTATATGTGTCAGTCACTGGGAAAAGTCGATGGAATGGGAAGTTGCAGAGTGTGTGCAAGTAGTACAGTCTAAATTGGTTATAACAGACCTTGATAGTGACCAAGATTTCAGTCTGTGGTAAAAGCAGTACCTATGCTGTATGCAGACACAAAGTTGAACCCATGGTACAGGTAGGAAAAACTAACCAAATTTCAGAAAGCAGTATGTTATATCCAAATGTCTGCTGTAACCAGGTCTGTTGTAACGAGCTTATACTGTAGCGGTTCGAATTAACTACGCCGCACGAGCGTGGGCACTGGTCCTATGGCCTGCTTCGTGATGGAAGCAGTGCCCAAAATACTAAGCTCGTTATAACAGACCTTGATTTTGACCAAGATTTCAATCTCTTGTAAAAGGTGTATGTTGTGTGCAGATATGAAGTTGAGTCAATGGTATGTAGAGGAAAACCAACTGAACTTCACAAATCGGTATGTTATATCCAAACGTCTGTTATAACCAGGTCTGTTGTAATGAGCTTAGACTGTATAGCGACCACCGATATTTTCAATGGAGTTTTGTAAATGGTCTTTCGGGACACTAAAGTCACACTTCCTTGTCGTAAATTCAAACACTTGTAGTGCAACTAAAAAAGAAAACTTGCATTTACGCGTTATTTACAGACAAACCAAATTTAGCCCACACCTTCGTAACTCGTTTATTATTCTAAGTAACTAGCTCCTTTATTAGCCAAGAACAAAATTTAAAGGTTTTCAAAGGCCTTCAAATTACACTTTCAGATATGAGGGCTTTCTAGGACTCTAACAAGCCCTGTAATTACCAAGGATAATGCATATATAGATGTTCTGCCGGGGTTCTCCCGACGCAGTACACTTGTACTTGTCCCCTAAAAGGCGAGACATTACAGAATGCTCGGGGAAGCTGCTACAAAGGATGTGTAGGACACTGCACTTTTCCTTGGTAAAATGTGTCAATTTGTTTCCGAAACACTTTTAGTTCCGAATGAACGGCGGTTTTTATTGTTGGAAATATTGAAAAGGTTGGAACAGATGGGATCGCTAGTGTTTTATCCTTTCGGCCTTAAAAATGGTGGACACTGGTGCAGTCGGAACACACAATATGGTTGCAGGAAAGTTCAAATGGGGTTTTAAAAAGCATATCTCCTGTGGCTTATGGTGAGTACATTTTTGTTTGTCCATGAGATAGGTAATCTCCGTAGCAGGTGTGGCATTCTTTATTCCAGATGTGATGTTAGCTGTCGAGGTAAGACTTTTCAAATCTGCACAAATTCTATTAGAATATCTACTGCAATAAAGCCTCGCACAAAGGTATACATCCCAAAAGCGCACCAATCGTGAAGAAAAAAATTGAGCCGTCCTGCGCGACTCCACATAGTAGAGAAGTACAGAACAGATTGTCAACGTCGGTGGCGACGACGACGACGCTTCGCACGCTGCGGACCCGGGTTTGATTCTTGCAGGTGGCAGGCTATCTTTCTCGAGGATTTGGCAACAACGACGACGGATGCCCTACAACAACATCTACTAGTACAACTACAACAACGAACGTCATTTCCAGCGGTGGGAAGAGCTTATACCAGAATCAACACCGGACCTCTCGGTCATGTGAAGCGACCTCATAATGGAAATTCCGCAGTTTATTTCGCACGCTGGCAAGTTACAAGGCCTACCTGTACGTGCATGTAATCGGACACGAGCACAAAAACGATGTTACCCGTTCTGATTACAGGAATTGTGCTTGTTGTGCAGCAAAAGATCGGTACGCAAGCTGAGGCAGTTTGCGCCTCCGTATGAATAAAACGATCTTGTGCTCGATGTCCTTCAAATCGCAACAGCAACAAAATTTTTTAAACAAATTAAAAGATGTGATGGGAGCCTGTCCCGTTGAGAAACAAACGAGTGGCCGAGGGATCAGCTGAACTGGCAGGCCGCCAGACGCTCCAGTGTGTGCCGGTACTCCAGCTCCAGCTCCCGGTACTGGCTCTCGAGTTGCTCGATCCGGTTCTGCGCGTTAAGGCACTGCATCGTTGCCTCAAACTCTTCCGGCGACATGGTCCGTTGCAGCTTCTCCACGTCCGCCTTCTGCCTCTGCGTTGCGACGGGAGCACAGGCTGTGTGTGATGCTCGCTCTATGACAGGTTCTCAAAATCAGTCTTAGTACCGGGGCAGGTTTAGCATGCCCAGCCCTGGCTCCACCACTGGGCAGTGTTATACATACCACTGCTGGTACTATGCAAAACATTTCGTGCGACGCCGGCCAAACTTTATTAACAAAGTCTATGCACCACACAGAAAGAAAACACTGATGCCGTACTATTTCCCACTGCCAAAGGGTCAATTTAGTGAGATGCAGTAGAACACCAATGACGCGTTTTTGGGGGACTCCAGTAAAAAAGATGCACGATTCGGGAAAACGTAGCGACCGATAACACTTTTGGAAGACTATTAGTGAGACAGGAAGCAACTTTTGCTTTGTAATTTACTTTATATGGCTGCAGAGAACTACCATATTTATTCAAATATAGGAACTCCTGTTTCAGAACCATAAAATTATGGGTCAATCTATAATTGCAACCCAAGAATGATGACCTATAAAAGTGAGTCAAAATTTCCGAGTCGATCTAGCTAAGTCGGACATTAACCCGTGTCAGCTGCTGCTCCTAGCGCGCCGGTGCAAAACGGTGAAGCTCGACATACGTGCCACGTCAATGCTTGAGACAGGCGCACACCACGAGTGGTGCATGATTACAAACTCCGTGCGAAATGAAACTAGTTGAACCAGGGGAACCGCGCAACTGGGTACAACAGAAGCGTGTGCACATGCCACAGGAAGAGATGGAAAAATTAGTGGGCTACTGCGAAAGCCTGAATTCCTCTCAAGCCTCGTACTCCGACACAACTCTCTATGGAAGTTTAGTAGGATGCAAGATACGCCACTGCACTGGTGCCGAAGAAAAAACACTAAAATTGCCGGTACATTCTTACAATGTCATAATCGTGCGAACAGCCCACCGTTTATTTTTGCTGACTCGCACCCCATTTCAGTGTCTCAGTAGAGGGAGGTTAATTTCTTTAGCCACATCTTTTTAACGCTGTACCACATCCTTGCATCTTTTTGAGACGGGCCGATTTGATGGCTTTCGATGATTCCCAGCAAGATTTTAACTGAAACTGCACCTTTATCTTACTAAACAAGATACACAGTCAAATGCTCAATATATTTAACCATTTCATTATCTCGAACATAATGAGACTCCCTAAATGGGCCCTTTGGCAGAGACGAATACACTGACAAACCCTTACGAAGTAGCATTCAGCTGGTTAACCTCTTTAATTGTCTTCGTAATAAACTAATTTTTCTCTCATTGACAAACCCTTTTTTTTTTCTGCGAGATGTATAGTTTTAACAGAAAAAGTTTGGCTGGCATTCCAGGAAACACCCTGTATAGGCTTTACATGAACGAGCAGACACAGCGCTGCGACAAACTTGCCTGGTACGGTGCATTGAGCCGGTTCTTCACCTCCAGCCTGTATTTCTGGTACTGGCCAGGGTTCGCTGTGTTGGTGACGCGCAGACGGAGAATCTCGTACACTCTTCGTGCTTGTTTCTGGGAAATTCAGCAAATCTTATTACTACCATTTTTGCCATTTTGTCATCCCCCGTCCTCTGCCTTGTAGCAAGTGGATAACTAACTCAAATTACTTGATAAAAATAAGAGCATAAAAGCATGGACTGAAAAGCGCAGTTAGCATTAACACAAAATTGCCAGTTTCTCTCGTTCCTACCTCGATTGCCAGCTCGCAAATACCGAGTTCTTTTCCCGCAGAGCATGTGAGAGCCAATTTGTCATTTATGTAAGGAGCTCAGTGAGGGACGAGGCACTAACAATGTTTGGATTTTACACACTGAGGATGACATTTACATTCTCGGAATCCCAATGCAATCACATTTTCAAGCCTCATTGTAATCAGTGTCTAGTCATTCATTGCTCTCCTCCTAAAAAAAGGTAATGATTTGCCACCATGTGCCATACTGAGCATGCTGCAGAAAAATACAAATGTGTTTGTCCCACTTTACATGTTTCTGAGTTTTATTGTTTGTTTTTTTTCCTCCTCAAAATGCAAAATGTCCTGTACGAAATGCTTTGCACCACCAAAATGTGGGCTGGTTATTGAACATGCCTACATAGATTATGCAACACCTCAAGTGTTGGTGCTGGAAGTTGTATACTAGTACCACATTTGCTTCATCGAGCGTAATGACAGTGACTGCCCTCATGGCAATGAGGATCCCTTTCTGGTTCTAAAGTATGAACCTTGGATTGTCCATTTCTTAGTAAGTTTTTGGAGCATCGCTTTGAGTCTTAGTTGCTTTGCTCGTGAAAGCACCAATATCTTTGTAATCCCAGGCGAAAATCAGTCCACTTCCAGCTGGATTATGGAACTGGAAATGAGGCGGTTCAGCTGGATTCCAACTGGACCCAGCTGGAATCCAGGTGGACTGCCTCATTTCCAGTTCCATAATCCAGCTGGAAGTGGACTGATTTTCGCCTGGGATGACACTTTATATCCATCAGAAGACTAGCGATAGCTCAAACCTCCCTGCAACTAGACTCCTAGAGCAGTGGTTCTCAAATGGGGGTCCGCAAAGGCATTCTAGGGGTCCGCAAAGCCTTGCCTCGTCAGTCAAGCCCGGCAATAAAAGTTGTCTTCTATCCGATTGAGAAGGAACGTTCGAATTTTCGGGCACGTTTTCTTGTGTGTTTTGTGAGAAGTCTACTTCACAGCAGCCCTTAGCTATATCCACTTATTAAATCATTATCACAATTAACCTATACCTTTCTCTTCCCCTCACCACGAACAAGGTCCTCCATCATCTCCGCCGATCCACAAGGGGTCTGCGAAACATTAATGGTTGAGAACCACTGTCCTAGAGTATAGCTGGCTGAAAACAGTCGCAAATTAAGTAAAGAAAGAGGTACCATTTTAAGGTAACGTATGGCATATCGCGTCTTCCAGAAATTAAGAGAAACAGCCTCTTGCGGCAAGCAAAATGCTAACCTTATTCAGCTTGAACTTTTCCTGGGCCTCTTTCCTCATCTCTTCGGAGAAGCCCTTGTGTAGATGTTGCCTGCTGTAAGAGGGCAGGGTCAGGCAGTTTTTGGAGTCCACGAAGTCTCGAAGGCGGATGAATGTGCTGGACGGATCTTCCACTGTAAGCAAGATTCGAGCAATCTTAAAAGGGGCTGCGCAACACTGTAGGGTTGGAATGTTTCTCACTTTACAAAATTACTGGCACTAGTGGGACGTACAGGCACACTCGCATGCAACATCACTGACTGAGAAGCTTTGTAGTCGCCGTGTAACTTCAAGGATGGAAGAGGACTTTCACTTTAGTCTCTCCTTTGCAAAACCTGATGATGTAGTCATGAGGATCACAGTGTTGTGTACAAGTAGCCATTGGGTAGCACATGCGGCTCAGATTGCAAAGCACCCCGTGAGCACCTTATTGGGCTCATGACAACCAATGTCTTGACGAGCACTCGTGTTCAATCGCTATGACGGGAATAGTGGAACTGTAACAATGTCTAGAACGTAATGCTTGCCCTGTGCTTTGCCAACCCCAGTGTGTGGCTATGATGAACATTGGCGGAATATAATCGGCACCAGATCACGTGGCCGCTTGCTCCGACTGCGAGTTTAAGAAAGTGAATGTTGCTCCTTCTCTTATTTTTGTCTGCAATTGCCACCGCATGAAGGTAAAATAACGCATGTTTTGTAGATTATGAACATCAACGAGTAGTTCTAAGCAATATTTACTGGGAGTACAAAACTCATTGGATCGTCCCTTTTGTGCTCTAGCAAAGTCAGAAATATAAGAAGCTAAGAGAAGGTACTTTACAAGGATAGCACCAGCTTTCAACATTGCTACTTTTTCTGCACTACAGAATTTTCATGAGCCACTGGGCATATCTTAAGTACAACTGCATCAACAAATGCCGTTATGGCCCTAAAAGATTGGCCAGCTTCACTGCCTGTAACCATGATTGTCCTACAAATTTTGGGACTTCCAGGTTCTGGTGCCAATAACGTTCAATAAAAATCTGAGATTGTGGTCAGGAAGAAAAGACAAAAAGCATACTCATTTGCAGATTGATCAAATGCTTATTTTCAACTGGATGCACTCGACTGATAGCAGACCAAACTTAGAATACCACACCTTATTACGACTGCGAAAGGTTTGTGTGCCTTTATCTTTTTGTGTACAGTAGCCTACCATATATAATACCAAGATAGTAGTACCATACTTACTGAAATTGGAGATCATTTTAGAAAACTCCTACAGTAGATGGGTCGCTCAAGCTGAATCTATGCCTATTTTATATCCATAAATTAAATCTGTATTGTTGAGAGAGTATAGGTACCATAATTTAGCATTTACACCATTTTGTTAACTGTTATACTAAATAAAATATAATTTTGTTTCATAAAGTGAAGTCAACATGTATCAACCTTGACCAGCCATCGAAGTTACACCTTTGCAAAGTGATTGCTATAGTCACTGACAGAATGAAAAGGGCATGTCTTTAGAATGCTTGGCCCCCAACATGCGCTCCGTGCCTTCCGTCGTGCCATGGCTGTGTGCGCGCTCGAAGTGCACAAAATGCCCAAGTGTTGTCAGAGGTGGGACAACTGCCATTCTCACGTCATCAGCGACTGTAAATGCTCATATAATGAGAAGCTTACCGGTGATGTCGATGACATCCCTGCGTCCTGTGTAGTAGTTGTAGATGCCCTGGAGCATTTCTGCTCCCAGCCCTTTCTTTTGGAATGGTGGAAGAATAAACATTTGGCTAAAACAAAAAGAAAAGCATGACATCTGAAAAAAAAAGAGCTCTCCCAATTGTATAGTTCTAAAACGTTGTCTGCTGTCACACCCACAATCACAAAAAATTGAAGACAAAAAAAAACGATCTAACATATATTTACTTCGAACACAGGTAACGCACACCTCTCAGAAAAGGAGAAAAGTGACGTCTGACAAGGTTTCCAATTGCACTTCTGAAATGTCGTCTGCTGTCTCATCCACAATCACAAAAATTAAAGAAAAACCTGTCCAACATATTTAATTTGCACAAAGGGATCTCACACCTCTCCATCCAGTTAGAATTTCAAGGGCCAACTAAAGGAATACTAGTACAGTCAAACCTCGATGTAACGAACTCCTATGTAACGAACCCCGATGTAACGAAGTACATAACTTTTTCTAACCGCAAGTGTATGCATGCCATGTATTTTTGACCTTATGTAGCGAAGTCCCGTTCGCCGAGATTTCGATATAACGAAATTTCATGGACAATTTGTCACAAACTTTTGGGTCCAAAAGAAAATTTTGGGAAGCACATGCGCTGAAATGGGCCCCCGATAAAGCGCCAAGGGTGAAACGGGCCGAATCTGGCAAGTGTGGTGTACAGAACGGATACTAGAGGACACTAGAGCCGCCGCCGTTACATCCGTCGGCTTCGTTCCCGCTGAGTAGTTTGTTTCGAGGCCTAGCTAAAAGCGTGGTTTCTCGTTGTCCTGGGCGATGGAGCCTCGAAGGCGATGGAGCCGCCCCTGACAACGTCGATTACGACGACTTTCTATACGGCGACTCTGCTGTCATTGCGACCTAGGAAGTGACCGACGAGGCGATAGGTAGCGATGTTCGTGGGAACTCGCAAGACTGGGATGACATCAAGCCTGATGAGCAAGACACCTGCGATGTGCCTAGTAACCGTGAAGTGGTGGACGTGATAAATGTCTTGAGGCGGTTCGCGGTCCCACAGCAAGACGAAGACGCAATGCAGGCCGTCTGGCTATGCGAACGTCATGTGATGCCAATAATAATGCCAAGAGTGGCTCAGAAAAGGTGATGGACTACTTTCAACTGAAATAGAGGCGTCCTCGGTGAGTTTTGTTCACCCGGAAACATTTGTGGAAACTTTCTTTGACGTTAGCCTCGAATTTCTACCGTAAAATCCCGAGAGATAGCCCACCTGACATCAAGAGCAAATTGGCTGAAAATATGGAGTGGGCTAACTTTCGGTATACAATCAAGAAAAGTCTAAGAAATCGCTATTTTTAGGTCGTGTCCATTCCAAGCTTATGGTGGCAAGGGGCAACGAAGCAAAGATGACTACTTCCCAGTCAGCAACGTTCGCTTTATATCCTGCCATAGCGAACTAGCCGCACTTACGCCGAGGCCATCATTGATCCCAACACTACTCTTACTAAGAAAGGGCTATCTTTCGGTGTTTAAAAAAATATAGCAAATCAAGCCAGAAACAGGGGTAGGCTATCTTTAGGGGTGGGGCATCTCTCGGGATTTTACGGTATGTAGCGAAATTTCAATGTAACGAAGTAAATTCCGAATTTTACCGACTTCGTTAGATCGAGGTTTGAGTGTATATCTTTGTTACAGGCTAGAAAGACAAATACAAACAAAGAACCTCATGTTCAAAATGTTTCAAGAAATGTTTTTGAAATAATTAGAAAAGAACAAAGGAAAGAACTTTAAAATTCAAGCATTGCACACGTGTTGCGCAGTGCGTGAAAAAGAGGAGAGAGCCTATAAACGTGTACTATACGATGTGTACGCCACCTTATCCTGGGCCGGATGTTGCTGGGATAGGCATAGTATCTGTAGACGGTGGCATAACCAACGAAGGGGTAGCAGACCTTGCCATTGACAAGCTTCTTTTCGTGCCTGTTCCAAAAGAATGAAGATGATCAAGAGGTCTGCCAAGTGCACGTCAACAACGAAAAGCAAACAGATGCAGAACGAGCGTAGAGAAGACACACTTACAGTACAAAGTACTCCCACTTCTCATCGTCCGAGTCTATGTAAGAGGCAGCATCGATGAACCACAGAATGAAGCTCTCCATCCTGGCATGATAGTCGACAAAACCGGGAACGGTGACATCAGCCTTGTACAGCTTGAAAGTCTGTGCCGAGGCTGTCCCTGGAGCAAAGGTATGAGCTACGATTAGAATAGATTCTTTTCGAAATGATACAAAGATTATGAGCGGCCGCCATTAGTTGGTCACGTATTGTGAGCACACACTGGACATGAGCGCTTTGTCAGCATTCGGACTGTACTTGGATTGAAACGCATTCCACATGAGTGCTCAAGGCAAACTCGGAACCAGTTGCGGGCTTCACGACGGAAGCGATGAGACCAACTAATGGCGGCTGCGCATAATCTATGAATCATTTCACAATTTCGGAGAGGGTCTATTGTCTCAATATTGTGACCCGGTTGTCTAACTACTTCGTCGATAGTGAAATCTAGAGATTACATCAGCATATGTAATGCTCCTTCACTAAAATGTGACAGCGTCGGAAACTGGTAATCCAGTGGAATTTCTTTAACTTCCATAGGAATGGAGGTCCAGCTAGTATATATGGCTCATCTTCTGTTGTCACTCCTGTGACTATCTAAAAATATGAGAAGAAATTCTTAAGTAAACTGCAGAACACCTATCGCAAACACAACATTAACGCTTTTCCACATTACTTCGAAAGAGTATTTGGCTGGCAACAAATTTTACCGCTTTGGCTAGTGTCCCAGATGACCACTATTAGTCATCATGACAGCCTTCCAAATCTAAGCCATAAAAAAATTCACAAAAAAAGAAAAAGTGAATTATTTGTTTACATTAGCAGTGTCGTGCCACATACTTGTAAAACCATAAAGTATGGTTCTAGGGTTTGAAGAATAATGAACAAAAACCTATACCAAATTAAAAAAAAAAAAAAGTGGTTTTGAGAGCATATTTTTGTGCCTTTATCTTGTGCATCATGCATCTTGTGTCTTATCTAGCACGGCAAAGTAAGCTGTAATCCAACTTGTCCTCAATATTCACTCTTCAAAGCTTAGTACCCGATTCCAAAGCTGCTTCTTTGCACTTCTGTGTCTGATGAGAAAGCAAGATGCCCATTAGAGCTTGCTTTCCTTTACCTTTGTTGACGGTGAATGAGTGCAGGTGGGTCCCAAAAGGTCGGAAGGACGGCTCCTTGGGGAGTGTTGCCACAAAGTCATCCAGGTTGGAGTACACACCAGGGGGCAGCTTCTCACCAATCATCTTCAAGACATCATCTGCCTGTGGACGGGCATGGGACGGGAACCTTGGACATGTCTACAGCATGACTAGAATGGGCTGAACAGGCACTGAACTTTTAGTTTATAAAAAAAGACCTAGATTCAGCATATCTGGACCTTGGCACTAGTATAACACTAGTCTGGTTTCATTTAGGACAACCGGGAGAGACTGCCTTTTTGACACTGCAAGAAGGAAGAATCCAATTTTAAGTTGATCTCCACATACTCTTCTGCCTTAGAGGATTCCATGATGTGGAAAAACAAAGTTGCCCGCAGACACGTATGCTCATGTGAAACTGAAACGGGCAATTTTCGTCACCTTTGCGTAGTCTCTAAAGGGGAAATAGTCGAAATATGCTGACAAGTCAACCGTATGATCGAATGGAAATAAAGATTAGAAATCCGCCGAAAGGCGGAATATGGCGGCGCCGCGATTCCAATTGTGGGTCTAAGTATTGGTGAGGTATGCCAACCACCACACCACCCTGCCTTGTCTTTTGGCATTTCCTATCTGTTTTACGAATGCACCGAAATGAAATGTATCCAATGAGAGGCGCTTTGCAGGCACATGCCACGACATGGAATGCATTATGACATTTTTTGGCACGTGGTGCGTGCACGCTCTGCTCCAGAGGTCCTTCCGAAAATTATAACACAGCGCACAAAAGATGAGAACACAGACTAAATAGAAGAACACAGGACATGTGCTGTCCTTCTATTGACTCTGTAGTCTCGTCTTTTGCACGCTGTGTTATAATTTTTTGGAAGATATGCACCAACTAGCCTGCATCACCACCTAAATCCAGAGGTCCTCTCACTGCTTATCCCACCAGATGTACACTGCACGACACTGTTAGTGCAAATACAACGTTGGCATTTTTTCGCATTTTCTTTTGAAGGAATTCTGGCGGGCATCTAAAGGCCCGTTCACACTCTTGCGACCGAGTACGACCGAGAGAGTCCAAACCGGTTTTTAAGCCTCTTGCGATCTCTTAGGACCAGCTCCGCTGTAGCGCATCCGGTCCCAAGAGATCGCAAGAGGCTTAAAACCGGTCTGGTCTCTCTCGGTCGTACTCGGTCGCAAGAGTGTGAACGAGCCTTAACTTGATTACTTAGTTTAGTGCCCCAAATGAGCACTTTCTACCACACTAGTAGTGTTTATGACAACTCTTCGATGCTAAGAAACAGACAGCCCAAACCAACAACTGCTTATTTGCGCTAATCGTATAGTGCTGTGCACACATACCGTAGACCCTCATTAATTCAAACTCCAGGAAGCCACAGATTTTAGTTTGAATTATCAGAAATTCATCTAAATATGATACCAGACAACATTATGATTTGTTACATGGAGAGCTAAACATACAAAGCAGATTTTTGCCAGTTTTCTCTACATAGGCCTAATTATGAGCAAGTACAGGCATAACAGATAGGTGAAAGAACTGAACGTTGTCTTCGTGGACGTCCAGAATGCCGGGTGCGCACTACAGTCTGTGAAACGCATTTAGTGTATGTCGGGTATTGCAAGGATACGGGAATACAGTAGACTCATTAATTCAAACTATAAAATATCAAAGATAAAATTGTGATATGTCATATGAATGGCTCCACATACAAAGCAGATATTTAGTGATTTCCTCTCATAGGCCTACTGATCATAAGCAGGTATGCCATACATAAAACATTTTTTAAATGTATGACTTAAGTTTATTTATCCCTTAAAAATGTTGTTTATCGTGGACTGTTTAGACAGCAGATCACAACTACAAACAAAATTAACTTTGTTCATCAGGCCAAGAGGTTGTCTAATGTGGATTATTAAGCAGGGAACACATGAGCAATGAAAACTGGCACCGCACGGCAATTTTCATAGCAACTTGCGCGGATGCTGTGACGTGGACCTATGCCATGCCGCCACTTCACAGCGTCCGCACAAGTTACTATGGAAATGTTTGCGCGGTGCCCGCTTTCAGAGCTCATGTGTGCCCGCTTGAGCCCCGTTAAGTGCACTTCTCACCGAGCACCGGTGCACCGCAGAGAAGCAACACCCGCGGAAGCCAGAGCCGTGTAAACAGAGAGTTTGGTCAATGGGACGCGCGGGCAGGGCCAGGGCGTGCACCGGACGCAGAAAGTGGGCTCGGCACGCTTTCTTGGCCAACTAGAAGCCGAAAAGAATCCCCTAGCAGTGGTAGCGAGAAGCAGATTTGGTCGTTTTAATAAGCACGTAAGAGTTAAACGTAGTAACCCTTTATGGTCGAAAATAGGGTGCACGTGATGTTCTGATTTAAACGTAAACATTTTCGCCAGAGGTCTGTCTGGTTAGGGAGAAATTGACATAGTTTTTGCGGATGATCATGCAGAAAGATGCAAGAAACGAATGCGCCGCTCAACTCTGTTTTGCTGCACGCACCGCTCGAAAGGCAGATTCCCGGCCATCGGCACTTCGCGTACAAATTATGTCAATCATTCTGCTAGTCGCATTCTTCCACCATGATTTTGGATGACCATAATTGAAACATCACGTGCAGCATATTTTCAGTGATCGAGAGTTACTCCGATGCAGTTATCAAGTTTGTTTCTCCCGACCACCGCCAGGGTATTATTTTTGGCTTCTGGTTGGCCATATTCGGATTTCTGAAAACGCCCTGGAACACGCCCAGCCTGCTTTCAGCCAATGGCACCTCCTCATTTGTCTCCTATACTTCCCAACGAATGGCCAAACTCTCTACATACACGGCTCTGGCGGAAGCACGCTCCGCGGGTGTTGCTTCTCTGCAGCGCACCAGAGCTCGGAAAGAAGCACACTCAACGGGGTCGCGAGAACAAAAGGTATGAATTAAGCGAAAACGCCATTCGAATTAAGTGGCTTATAAATACATTAAAACCATAGCAGACAACCAAAATTTTCAAAACCGGAAGTATGAAATATCAGAGTTTGAATTATTGCGAGCCTACTGTATGTTTGTTCTTTTGAGCTTTAGAAATGTGGCATCACTATTCGCGAGAGTCAAGACCTACGTTGAATATATTGCGAGTTCTTTTCATCGCATTTTCATGGTCTCCCAAGAAAAAATAGTCGAAATATGCCGATGGATCGACCATACGATTGACTTGCAATAAAGGTGAGAAATCTGCTGAAGGACAAAATTTGGCGGGGCCAGGATTGCAACTGCTGGTCTCGTTACTACCTTTACTGAGGCAGACTTGTGCAGATATAAACAAAAGACAAATGGTTACATTGATGGCATCGAGGTTGACATCACAGGCTCAAGCACTAACGCCGGACAGCCCGATGCTGAAGGTGGTCGCTGCTTTCAGTCACACTATGGTCAAGAGCATTCTGGACTAGAACAGACAAATGACCTCCAAGATAGACTAGATTTTCCAGGATAACCGATGAAAGATAAAGAGAGCCAAATACAGCGATGGAAATGGCTTTTGATCTTTTCAAGCAGGTTTTGTAGAAGGCAAAATGTTAGTTTGGAGCAGCCACTGACGCTTTTGGAGCGGACCCTAACATCTGTTGGCATATCACAATTGAGATTAATAATAAAAAAAAAAAAGAGATTGCATCGCTAAATGAGTTCACCTTTGATAATTTAGGGTTTTTCTTTGATACTGAAGCATGCTATATATTACCTTTTCTAATCAGACTAGGAAGAACACAAAAGAAGTACACATCCTTCTTTTTAGAAATAAGGCTTAAAGGGCAACTCCGCTTCATTTTTGATATTTAGAAAACTATGCAGCCCTCTTCAGTATCATATAGGAAGACCCCATGTCAAATATTACGATCTAATTCCGTCTATATATTTAATGAACTGGCCAGCAAACTCAAATGAGCCAAGTGCCGAAATTGCCACTCCGTGCGCGGAGGCGCAATCGTCAGCGCAGTCAATGCGACGGAGTTGGAGCGGCCAACGTTGAACCACTACGTCAGAGGCACGACTATGTCATTCTCACGTTTTGTTTGTTTTTACTTCTCAGAGCGAAATTGAACGATGACGTCATGAGTTTCTCCTCCCGGTGTTGGCTCCACGTAATCACCGTAACGCGGATGCGCTAGTTTGCGCTGCCCTGCGCGTTTATCACATGTCCGGTTTCTCCGCTTCCCCCTCTCTTCTTTCGTGTTCTCCCCTTCCCCCTCTTCCCCGGGCCATCACCGTCCACGCCATGCGAAGCGACCTGCCCGCGTCGCGTGTCCTGTACCTCGCCCCCACGAACGTCACAACACCACGCGGTTCGACGTGACGTGGCCATGACTCTGATGACACGAGACCAATGTTGCCTGACGCAACCGAAGTTTCGGTTTCGGTATCAGCTGATGTTTAAATTAACATTACACAAATAGTATTCCACATTTCGCGAATTCAAAGACGTAGAGCTGTTCAGTAGTGCTTTGTAAACTGGAATCACATGTAAGCCTAAATTTTTCGGAATTGAGCGGTGTTGCCTTTTAAGGGTCGGAGTAGGTTCCCTTTACAATGATAATTTAAAAAAAAATGGTTGAAAAATGAATCAGCACGACACCTCGTTGAGATAAAGCCTCTTTCCCCCTTCCCTCTTTACACTTGGTAGTTTACATAGCATGTAAATATAATTTCTGTAAAATTACGGCAAAAACTGCCATATCCTAAAAATGCCTTTCAATAAAAATATGTCCTCCCAAGTCTCATGAACCTACCAAACAGGCGTTTACACATCTGTGTAATGCGAAATTAGAGCGCAGATCTTGAGGAGGAGGAGGGGACGGTATGGAGGGAGGGTATGCCCCTCCTCCTCCTCCTTCTCCATACCCTCTCCCCTCCTTCCACAGTTTCCCTGCTAAATTTAGCTGGTAAACTAACGCCGTGTGACCTCAACACCAATTCAGTTTTCCCACTAAATTTAGCAAAGAAAATGACGTCACATGACTTCGTGTCACGTCACCCATGAACAAATTCAGTTTCTTAGAGCGGGAAAATTGACGTCACGTGACCTCAACACTAAATTCAATTTCCCCCTAAATTTAGCAGGGAAACTGAATTGGTGCTGGTCATGTGACGTCACTTTTATCGCTAAATTGAATTTAGTGGGGTTACTCCAACGGCGACGACGACGACGACGCTATACGCGGAAACAGGTGCCTGAGAGCTGCGCTCTAAAACAAAAACCCACACATATTATGAAAACCTACCATATTATACAGAGAGATGGCTCACCCCCAAAAGATAACCTGTCCCCTATTTCTGGCAAGATTCGCAATTTTTTTAAAAAACACGGTAAGATAGCCCACTTCTGTAATTGCGGGGCCCTGGCCAATGGTGGCCTCGGCAGGAATGGTGTTACTTAGCCACAGCGGGGGATAAGCAAACATTGCTGATTGGGAAGGACAGTCTTTACAGGTCACAATATCTGAAATTAGCAATTTTTTCAACTTGTTTTGATCGCACATTAAAAGTTAGCCCATTTCTTACTCTCACCCAATATTCTTTCAACTTTAGGTGGGCCATCTCTAGAGATATTACGGTAGTCAGGCTTTAAAAGTGACACTGCGCTTTAGCTGGATTGGAACCAGGGTTGAGTCAAAGTTTGCAGCTCTTTTGATCGACCATACTGCACAGGAAGCACCCTGACTATCATATTAATTCAAATAGACTCACTAGATTCACTTTTTTCTTGCCCTTTCTTGGTAGAATATTTTCTTTTAAATTAGAGATAAACCTACTCTGCCATACAAGATCAACCTGCAATAGTACTGAGCATAATTTCTGAGCCTGTCATGCTCACCCGGGTCGACCAATAATGAAATTAAAATATTTCTATTCTAACCCAAGCTGACACACATAAAAATTAAAATATTTTTTTATTTTTTTGCTTCACCCGTTTTGGCACAGGAGTGGCATAATTCTTAGCAAAAATGGCATTTTGGCACACAATGAAGCAGCGACTTTTGTTCATGGTACAATTTGCTGCTATTGTGCAGCACATTAATCACTGCAAATACTCTGCTGATTCGACATAACACATGATGCGGCAATATGTAAATTCTAAAAGCAGTAATAATCCATTTTTTTTTTTTTATGCAGCACGACCCCATTTAGAAGTTTCCCTTAAAAGTTTTTTGTGGAGTAAACGTAATGTACAAACATGTGTCCTTAGCTATAACAAAAATATCTAATTAGTATAGCGCTACACCTGAGGGCAGTAGAGGTGAAGGGTGGGCAAATGATTAAAAATATGATGCATAACTGGCATGGCAGGGTAAAAGCTTGGCTTACCTTGACACCATCACTCTTTTTTAAGTTGATCTTTTCGGTGTACGACATGTGAAGGTAGGTGGTGAGGGAGCATGCTGCATAGTAGAGCTGCACTTTTAGATCTCGATAACCAAAGATGCTTTCTCTGTTTGGGAAAAAGGAAAAAAAAAAGGAAAAACAAGATGTACTGTTACACGTCCCTTCAAAGGAATGCTTACGACAATGCTGTCAAAATCACAAAAATAACTGTGAATGTTAGGCATATTTTGGCTGCAGGGTGGTTTAGCAGCTAGGCGATCTTAGACACTTCTCAGTCGACGTTTTACTAAGACAACACTTCTACAAAAGAGTGAAACCAAAATTAGGGAGCCTATTTTCTCATCACACCAAAAAGATCAGACCATGAAATACTGAAGCGAAGCAAGTGGAGGGGTCAGCAACTAAACACGCAACTGAAGATATGCATGCGATGCAGGCTCACGTTTGGTTGTACCTTCATGACTAGCCCAATAATTGTCTGGTGTATCACCAGTTATTGAGACTGTCAAGCCGTTCTTCGAAATAAAGCATGCTAGTAGTTCACAGAGAGGGCATTACACATGTCCATTTATAGATTCACTCCAAATTTACTTTAAGTTTTGTGGGAGATACATCTAATCCTTAACCCTTTCACTGCCACTCCCGAGATAACTCGGGACACCACCCACGCACACCCCCTGCTACTCCCGAGTATACTCGTGTTGCCTTTTAAACTCACTCCCTGCCACTCCCGAGACAACTCGTGCGAAAAAAAATAATGCGGGCATGTTGCGCCATTTATGGAGAGGTCACCTAAACACATGTAATGTGTAGGTTAAATTTTAGACAACAGATGGAGCGCTTGTTTCTACATCCGCGTTGCTTCGTCGTTGTCTCATCAGCGCGGCACAGCGCCGGCATGGCGAGTAGGCGTGCCACGTGCGTCCGCGCTTTGACGGACGAGGAAATTCAGGAACTGTTGATGAATTCTGACTCAGATGAGAGTGAGAACGATGATGCAGCTCAGCTAAGTGAAATTTTCACTGAAACAACCTGCGTAAAAAACCCGGCAGGGGGTAAGGAGCAGTCGGAAAAAAACCCGGCAGTGAAAGGGTTAACGCAACATTTCAAACATACACAAAAGGCAAGAGCTGAATTGACTCCTTGCCTACTTATTTCTTCCTTTGAGGAACGCACAGCAAAATTTTATTTTAAACGGGCAATTTGCATTAAAATAAGACAAAAACGTTTTCTCGATTTTCAGGTGTCATATCTTGCTGTAAATCAGGACTTTGGTCAAAGTCCCACACGGACATGCAGACGCCAAAGTTGTGGAATGCTTGTAGGATTCACATCGTTTTCATCATTCCTGTCACTGCCCATCAAACTATTGTCAGACTCCTAAAAATCGGAAGGGCCGAAGGATTTGTTGTCACATATGCCCGAGCATTAATCCCTTTCAAAAAGAAGGTTTTGCACCTCTTGCTCTGCCAAAGCGGACTCCCGCTCCAACTTGCTTTAGCATGAGCGCTCACAAGCGACCGCTTTTTTTTCCTTAATTAAATAGTGTTCTTTTTTTTTCTGTTAAAGATCAAGACAAACAAGCAAACTACCCAAGGTAAATGGACAAGCATTGAAACCGAAACACGAGTCACACTCGTGGCCGGGCTTTATGGTCCATACGGGGTGGTACGAGCGACACTCGTTATTAGTAGGCAACAGGTGAAAACTTCATGAGCGAGCCCCTAGACTCAAAGCTGCCGCATTATCATAGGTAGCGTCTATTCTCCCGGCGGCCGGGAGAATGATGTCCCCGAAATTCTACCGGCAGTCACCTCCCATTGGCCCATCAAAAGCTCAGATTAGCTTTTTTTCTGTAACAAGCTGCCCCAGACTGTTGCCACGAAGCAATGCGTAAGGGTGGGTTAACATTTTTGTAAGTCATTCTATACGTACGACCTCGTGCACCTTGACCGGAAATCACTGGGGAGCGTGTTAAGCCAATTTACTGCATTCACGCCGCTTCGCGGCGACAGTCTGCGGCTGCTTATTGCACAACTATTGACCCACTTGGCTTCCCAAAAATGCCGCTTCACGGCATTTAGCCGGCAACCCAAGCCCCGCTGTCCCCCATTGCACCTCTGAAAAGGGAGTCCCATACCATTCAGTTCAGAGAAGTTTCGTCAACAACATTAGTTCTTTTCAGTGTTAACCGTAAAAAAGAAATGTCGTTAATATCGCCAAATGCTAGAGAAAAAAAAAAAAAAGTAAGCCCACTCTGTGGATTGAACCTGTGTCCGCTACATATGAAGCAGACACCTTTCGACCGCATTGGAAACTCGTTGTAACCATTTGTTTTGTACGAGACCCACCAGCGTATAGCCATTTCCGGTCGAGGTGCACGAGCTCGTGCATATAGCTTTACTCTTTTTGTAACGAGCCGCCGCAGACTAAAGCCGCCAAGCGCCGTGAACGGGTGGGCCGGGTAGGTTAACACGCGCCCTGATACACGCGTGACGAAATGTCCCAAGAATGCAATTCACGTAACGAGTGTCGACGAAATGTGTCGATGAAACTTGTATCCACTAAAAGTTTTCCATGGAACGCGACTGCCGGTAGAATTTCTGGAAATTATTCTCCCGGCTGCCCGTAGAATAGGCGCTCCCATTTTCACTGTCTGCGCAATTTTTTATCAAAAATTATTCGTAAAGATAAACAAAATACAAGCACGCTACGAACCCTTCGCCGAAGATCTGGTGGGACATTTCAGGGGGAAACGCTATGTCGTCGTTTTCCAGGTCGTCTTCGTTCAAAACTGCAAATGACCACAAAACCCTTCAGTCGTGGGCACGGCCAGGCATCTCGAGATTCACAAAACCTACCTAGTTTGAATTCCACCACCTCATTTCCGGACAGAACATAGGCGTCGAGGACCCCTTTCGACAAAGAGACGTCTGGAAGTGCGAAAGACAGGCATGACACCACGTAAACACTCGGCCTACGCACGGGAATCGAGGAACCCGCGCATACAACATTCGAGAAGCCATGACCTTTGCTCTTTTAAAAGGCGATTGCCGTGAGAGCTAGGTGAGAGCATTTCAAAGCGTAGAATACCGTGCATTCAGTGATCTTCAGATTCACGGAGGTTGCAGAACAAAAATCTAGAGAAACAGTTGTAATACATGTGTTACGTTGACCGGCTTTTTCGAACGAGAGCACCGTTCCGAGCGAACCGCGTTGGCACTCACGAAACATCTGAACGAGAGTTTGACATGGCTTAGCGCTCAGATGAGCCTCGATGTCCCCAAAATCTAGATCTTTTCCCTTCAGAACATGTAATCCAAAACGCAATGTGGACATTATTGTTTGTTTTCTTGTTCTTTTTTTCCCTGGAACTCGCGTACGGTACTCACCCGCCATCTTCGCGCTTATTTTCCCGCCGAGTCACGTGACAAAAACTCGGAAGTGACGTAGATCTTTGTTTGTTATTTTGTTTATTTCTTCGAAACGAACCACTCGCGAAGCGCAGCGGAGTTGGCCAATGAGAGGGCGAGATGCAGAACACTGCTTCCTCTTTCACATCATGGCCACTGAGAATGCTGAAGTGACCTTGCTCGAAGAAAAGGTAACGGCAAAGTAGCAATATTTTGCGATTGAAATGTCCAAATCTTTTGAGTTAAGTTGATTCTTAAGTTGTTATACTAGGGTTCTGCTTTATTTGCTGCCTGTTTTATTTTGTTTCCCCCTGCATTTCTTTACCTTAGGCCGGTATGGAGGATTACGGCCTCTTGAGCTTGCTCCTCACCCGTGCATCATGCGAGGTATGAAGACCGCCGCCGATGAGGCAGCTTCCCACTTGTTATATTATATTTTATGCCTGGGTTCCGTTGATTTGTTCGACCCTGTTTGTAGTGTGAGACCGTGCCAGTTTTGTGCCAAGCTATGTGATGCCAACATCCGAGCTGTTTCGGAATTTGTGCATAGTCCAGATACGGTAGTGTGCTACACGGATGTTTGACCCCTTTACACGCCATCGTAGCGAAAGCAGGGCACTTGCCGTTATCGGTCACCGAACGTCAGCAGATTAGCGGCTTTAAACAAACGATTCTCGGACGTCTGGTGGTACACCGCTACACTGTCACGTTACGTGGTGTGTTGCAATGATAAATCAATCTGCAGTCACTATCTTGACGGATGCCTAGCGCCAGGGAGCCAAGTTTCAGCTTGTGTGTTGAAACTCGTGTAGTTTGAAAGCGACTGTGTTTAACAGCAGATTCCTTTCGGATTTGAACTGTGAGCACCATCGTCTTGATTACGTTTAAAAGACAACAGCACATCATTCCTCTTTTGAAAGTTTGTGCGCTGAATTGTCAGAGTTACACGAGAAAATCGTTGAGTTTCGCGTGCCGATTTCGCGCGTAAAAATCTAGAAAGGCCAAGGTGTTTGCTCTTATCTCTGAAACGTCGTTAAGCTCTTTCACTTGCTGTCGTGATAACAAATCTCGGGTGTGTAAAGTTGATAAGCTGGATGACTTCAAAATGATCTAACTGCGAGTAGTGTAGTCGTACAATTCAGTTTATTACGGTTACCGCGTGTATGCTGATTTCAAATGTCTGGTTTTCATAAGATTGATTTGCTTGGTTAGATTCATTAGATGTCATGAATTGCTTCAGCCGTATTTGCATACACACAGTGCTGGCTCAATAAGTGCCGACACCAGGACATATATATATATATTATTACTGTCTTTAGCAATATACTAGTTCTTGATATTCTATCATTTTCGGCTTAGTATTTTTAAATGTGCAAGCCCTGCTTGTCAAGGACATTTCAAGAACTTGGGGCAGGGTCATCAAACTTTAACTCACTACTTTGGAATTTACAAGCTTGAGTTCTGCACATAAACAGAAAGATGGAAACTGCAACAACCACATGGAGTATGGTAAATGACTATATGTGTTGAATAATTGCTCAAGTAACTTGAGATAAAACTTAATAAACTCATCAAAATCAAGACCAACAGAATCTTATGTATGCGTGAAAACTACAAAGCGATTTTCCTATTTTGACTTCTTAAGGCTCAAGATAAATTCCTCGCCCTCCTAAAGCATGTAAAAAGTATCAGCTTTTGTCTACATGCTGCAGTTTTTACAAAAAATCAAAAAGATACATGATAGGTTCATATTTCCTTTTTATCACAGTTACTTATTTTTTTCTTGTGATCTGACGTTCATATCTGGTCACGCCTTAGAAGTAGCAAAAGGGGAGAGAAGTTTATTTATGAGGATGATCCAATGAAATAATCTTATGACGGAGAGGGTAGGGGCAGCCCAGTTGTCCACTGCTCGATTCTGTTGCATGCTTCCTTCAAAGATGAGAGCCACAGTTAATTTTTTTAATAGAAAGTGAAACCATGTTTTTACTTTGCCGTTATCCGACTGGCTAAATCATTATTTTGTTTGCTTGTTCTCCAGAATAATAGAAACTGTTGAATTATTTTTCGATTTCCAATGTAACCCAGCTGACCAACGCATTGCTTTTGCAGGGAAGCCAATATGTCCGACGGGCCGACACCGACAAGTTGCAAGATGTGTTTAACAAGGTAAGGTAGTCTTCCTTACATATTGCGTAGTGTGTGTGACAGTGGAACTGTGTGCTCCCTTTTCCAGTACGCTAGCGTCGAGAAGAATGAAAACAAGTTTATGACCTCGACTGATTTTGTGCGAGGGTTCTTGGGTCTTTATGAAGGTCCGCAGTACAATCAGGAGGCAGTCAAGATCCTGGGGAGTATACTCGATACCTCCAAAGATGGGTAAGTCATTCGAAAGATGAAAAGAAAAAAGGTACAAATTAAAGAAAGGGTAAAGTGTTTTAATTTTTCAACTGAATAAATTATACCTTTTTGTAGATCAATGTAAGTGCAAACAAGGATCTAAATTTGTAATTTATATATTTTCATACCAATTGGGACAATCTGTAAAGACAACCTAAGGCAAAACAAGTCTCAATGAAGAGCTGCCTCCTTTTTTGACATCGTATTGGGCAGTAATGTACATTATATAATAATAGCTTTTTAGTGTTGCACTGGTTTCTTAAATGAATAGTGTGTGCCATTTCGTATAGAAAATTATGTTGGTCAGTAAAGAGGAATAGATTGAAATGTTTGTTCAATAAGCAAGTCTTGAAACAAGCTGAGCTAGTCTCTTTTATAGCTTCAATTTGCTTCCCCTTGTTTGCACACTTTGCATATCTTGGGAAGTGTGGGCCAGTGTTGTTAAGTTCAGAAGAGAATTAGGCATTAATCTGTTTATACATAATATTTTGACAGAGTTTTGTTTTCTTCTGTGCTAGTTTGCCACAATTGCTGTATGTGGGACAGCAAGCTTTGCCGACAGGTGGTGCAGCACTACTAGACCTATAGACCCCATCTGTGTCCAGATATGAATCTTTAATATTGGAGTTAACAAATTTTAAGCCATAAAACTTGAAGGCACTTGAGTTCTGAAGTATTGACATAACCAGCTTTTGAGCGATGCAACGATCAAAATCATAAGCTGTTGTGTTGTGATGTCCTTTTTCTCCCCCAGTCTCGGGGTTTTGTCCAAAATGTTAAACCATCACCAGCTTGTTTGCGCCCTAACTTTTTGTTGTTATTGTCTTTCTTTTTCATGGTTCATTTTGTGCCAATTATTATTTTGAATAGTTGCAACACAGTTTTTTAGGTCCTGAAAATATTAGAAAAAAACAACTAGGTATTTATAGAAAAGCAGTTAAAATATTGCATCTTGAAATTATGATTAAAGTCAGGTATTTCTAAAATAACCCAGAGTCATGTTTGGAGTGAAATTTAATATTCTGTTCTATTTTTCTCCTTGTATCTGTTCAATTATAGACTCATCTCCTTCACGGAGTTTCAAGCTTTTGAAGGTGTTCTCTGCCAGCCTGATGCACTTTACAAGACAGCTTTTCAGATGTTTGACACCAATGGTTCTGGCTCTATTACTCACGGTGAGAATTTGGTTTGTTGCCTTTTGACATAGCATGGTGCTACTGGTTTGCATCTTTTTTGCTGTAGCTCTGTTTCAGAAGATAAAATAAAGAGAAAGGCTAAGGTTCCTTTTAATGTGTGCCCTCTTTATGTTCTTGTTTCCCAAGATGAGTTTGAAGACATCATCAAGAAAACGACTCTGTACCACAAGATCCCCTTTGACTTCAAGAGTGAGTTTATGGCACTGCACTTTGGTGGCGACCGCAAGAGGACGGTCAGCTATGCTGAGTTCTCCCAGCTGCTTCATGTAAGGGATCTGCATGTGCTTTTTCATTTAAAAGGATGGAATGTTGGGCTAGTTGGCAGTGTTGGGTAAGAACATCTAAAAGGTACTTCAAGTAAAGTACAAAGTAAATGAGACGTAATGTGCTTTAAGTAAAGTATTAAATACACGGGAGGCAACATACTTGAAGTAAAGTGCTATAAATACAATGTACTTTCAAAGTAAAGTACAAGCATTTTAACACAATCTTTCATAATGCCCTTTCATTTCCCTATGCAGTGGTTTTCTAACTGGTATGCATTGCCCAGGGGTACTAGGGTGCATGACTTCTTTTCAAAAATAGTGGCGAATATTTGATCAAGGCAAGTGGACGCAGAGTAGTTATTTTCAGGAATGGAGCCAAAGTAAGAAGTTCCTCTTCTGAATTTGGCACCCCTTGCACTGGATTGTTGCTCCCAAGGGGGTTGAATTTACTAGGAGAGAGCATGACGTCAGCCCTGTAGCCTTCCGCAAGCAATCCTCTCATAGAGGAGTGTCCTCTCCTTAATGAAAAAAAGAGTGAGTGTGCAAGCGAGCTGGTGATAATTAATCATAAAGTGACACCTGAGATTGGGGTGCGAAAAATTTGAGGAACTTTCTAATAGAAGGAAAACACAAAAGGGAATGTCTCAAAACATTGTGACGTTTGCCTCCGTTGTCTCTTACTTCGACTTGAAATTTAAAATTTTCCACACCACAGTCTCAGGTGATATTTTATGATTAATTTTGCTCTCCTAATATTTTAAACCTCCTCGCTTGCGCTGACCAACCGAGAAGTAGCGAGAGTTCAAAAAGCTACGGGAAAGCCGCCCCCAGAACCAACCGAGCGATGCGTCGTTTGCTCACGTTTCTGGTGAGAGTAGAATATCCCTCCCAGTATTTCTCTGGAGTTGACAAAGCATCATTTCGTGATACAAATTTAACAAAACCAAATTTGGGCAATGTACTTTGAAGTTAGGAATTGTACTTTCCTTGGAAAGTACCAGAAAAAAATACTTTAAGTTAAGTACAAGTACATACTTAGTCAATAAACTTCAAGTAAAGTACAAGTTTCCTAAACCTACTTGAAGTAGTACTTTAAATACAATGTACTTAAAGTACTTCCCAACACTGCTAGTTGGCACGGTAGCATACCACTTAAGAAAGCGCAAAAAGGCAGCGGACGAAAAACGGGAACTGTTGTTTGTCCATTGTCTTTTTGCACTGTTTTACAATATGCTTTTTCATTGAGTTGAACTTGCGCCTTGTATTGGAATATTTTCTCTGAGCACTAGATTCGCAATATAAAAACAGTAGCTAGGTATAGAGTCAATTTCTTGGGTTCTAAACTTCAGGCAGCTGAGCTTTCACCTGTTAAGCGGGGAGTTTTTCTTGGGCACAAAACCATGCAATGGGGACGGTTTCTTTTTTTTTTCCTACTTTGAAATTTGTAGAATTATTTTCAGGCAAAATTTTTGATTGTTTTCTTACCTAAAGGAGTAACATGTTGCATCATCTTCTGCTGAGGTGCAGAAGAGGGGAGCAATGTTCATTTTTATACGTTTGACCTTGTAAGGTAGATGATGAAGACTGGTGTTCTACAAGTAGATTTTTGAAAAATATATAATGGCAGGCTTGGTTTGTAATTATTCCCCGGGTTTCGCTGTCACTGAGCATTTTCTCATTTCCAAATCACCGTTGTCACTTCGCTAAAACAGTGGCACGTTTTCCGCATCTCAACGCCTTGTGCAATCCAGAGCAAAAGCAAGAAAAAATTTATTGTAAATGATTTTTTTAGCCAGCAAAAGGGAATAAACCTAAACGTGTTTGGTATTGTATTTGATAGGTTGCAGTAACTATAACCTCCATCA
The DNA here is from genome assembly GCA_037355805.1 of Ixodes ricinus. Taxonomy (NCBI): domain Eukaryota; kingdom Metazoa; phylum Arthropoda; class Arachnida; order Ixodida; family Ixodidae; genus Ixodes; species Ixodes ricinus. Next base: position 91,291 of record JAZHYW010018262.1, read on the forward strand.
AAAAAAAATTGCCACGTTTTCCACGGTGTGTTTTCTCCCTCCGTCCGAAGGAGGTGCCCTGTGTCTTTATGTCAAGGTCAAAATAGAGGAACGTCTAAAGACGCGCTTCCCAGTTGAGGTTTTAAGAGGATATCTCAGTAGGATTTCTTCTCCGATAGGATCTTTTCCGGAATCCAGATGGCACTGGGGGGAAGCCTTCCCACTCACCTGCTTACGCGATATAGTGCTATTTCCAAACAAAAATAAAGAAGAAGCTTGTCTTTTTGTTCCGGTTATCAGCGGACGGCTTGATCCTGAAAGCGCCCCACTTAACCCACCCATCCCGTCACCCCGCCCTGCAAGCAGCGAGAATGGCTTTTTTTTTTTTTCATTTTTTATGCAGTTTAGAAGGAGGATAGCAGTGAGGGTTGTGGGCCTCCAAGCCCGTCGCGAAGGAGGCTCTTTGTCCCATTATTACCGGATTAGGAAGAAAAAAAAAAAAACGCGGTTACAGAACGCTTTATTTCGCTGCCCGGTTTTACTTCGGAAAAAGATTTGGATCGGTTTTTCGGTTATTCCGTGTTCCGAGATTTTTCGCACGATACGATTTCCAAATTGAATGTAGATTGTTGATATCGTCAGTACAAGAGCGAAATATGCAATACATAAATTAAAATGTTGCGAAAGCGTTGCTTCCTAATAGCGGCCCCTCAGAGCCTACTTTTCATTCCAGCGAAGCAGTGCTTTGAAAAATAAAGCTACTCACTCTAAAAAGTGTCTGATCTCCTTGTGAGAAAAAGATATGAAATTAACCATTTCGCGATGCAATCAACAGCCATTAGAGTCCCAGCTTTTTTAAATTTTTTTCCAGAGCACCGGATTTCGTTTTATTTCAACGGTCACCCTGATTTCTAAATAGGTGTACGATTTCTAGATTGCACGGAAGCAGAACTATATGTTGTACTGTCAAAATTTTAAAAAATCAATTACCACAAGTTTAGATAGTGTTGCATCTTATATACGTACTGATCAAAGCGTAGTTCCTTTGTCAGAAAGCTATGAAGAAAAAAAAAGGGTTTAACTAACTTTTATAATTACATGTTCCGATTAATCACTTCACAAAGCTGAATTGCCACTAAGGCCCCGGCATCTTTTACCGAGAACCTTATTTGTTGTCTTGTTTTGTTCGCCCGGACGAGACACCGCCTCCGCAAATCACTCAAATAGGTAAACGCTGAGGCACCAAGTAACAGCGTCAAGGGGCTCTGGGCGCTTTTTGGGTCATGTGATTGTCTTTCTTACGAGATAACAAGTAAATAACTTCTTTTTTTCTTTTTTTCTCGAGGTGAGCCAATTTTATGTCAAGCAAAACTGAGATAAAGTGGAATGTTTGAGTATCAGTAAAGCTATGAGCCATGTACCGCAATCACCTCCGGAGTGTTTTTTTTTCTCGCATAATATGACCAATTCCAGCTTAAAAACATGAGATCAATAACCGACAGATATAATCCGATTTTCAGCAAAAAATAGCCGAGTTTCGGTTTCTGGCCTGTTTCGGGCCGGCTCCCTCTTTGCGCTGGGGATAACACTAATTAAACTTGAGGAAGAAAAACGAGAAAGGACGGTTGTCCGCCCTTTCTCGTTTTCTTCAACTCGTTCTGTCCTTACGGATAACGCTACTCACAAAGTTAATTAGAGGGGGTCCACTCGCTTGTGGCTGAGGTAGGCGTCGTTGTATTGCGTTCCGAGGAGTCTGGACCTTCTTTGTGTTTTGCCGGTTTGTCTTTAGGGAGAAAAACAAAAAAAAAGGGGGGGGGGGGGGGGGGCCTCCAAATCTGCGCCTGAGTTGTCGTCGACCAAAGCAGTAATCAAAAAAACAAGAAAAGAAAAACACTCGAGAAACGCGTAGGGATTCAGGGCGTTTAATCGAACGCCGTTTCATCGAAAAAGTGGTCGTCCCGTACCGAAACTTTAAATTGCAACAATTGGCCGGTATTTTGAAACAAAAAATCCTAATAGCGGAAAACACAAACAAAAACGTTGCTAACTAAAAAGTATATATATATATATTTAATCGGGGTTGGTGAGGAGGGAGGTGGTGGAAACCCTGAATCTATTCGCTTGGTTACAACTCCAGGCGTGTCCTCCGTCGTGCCATCTGAGCGTCTGTCGTACGAGAGGACAATGAGAAATTACTTCTTGGTTTGCAAGATTCAATGGATTCAAAGAAAGAATAAATTTTCAAATATTATTGGCAGAAACTTATGATGCATTCAATGAAACGGCGTTCGGTGAAATGTCCGGTCCCAAGTGCGGTTCATCTTCTAGTGCGCAACAAAACCTCAGATGCCTCGCTTTGTGAAAATATGATGACTGAAAACCGGCATCGTCTTTCAGGCACGGGCGATCTTTTTGCGGTTCCGATATAAAAAGAAAAAAGGTGCAGGTCGATGCCAAAGTCGCGAATCTCGGAAAAAAGCTAATAGAAGAAAATCTCACCACAAAACCGACCGACGCAGAGAAAAGCTCACCGGCCTCTTAATGAATGCGGTGGAAACTCACCTACGATTTTCGTTTTTGGAAATGGCATTCTTTTGGTATATGAATAATAACAACAATCTTTTCCGTTTTTTTTTTTTTTTTGTAGCAACTTATGATTTTTGGTGCGGATGTGTCTTGACACAATTTGGGGGCTCTCTGTGGTCGTCGGGTGCAATGACGAGGTCTCTTCGTTATAGAACTCAACGTTGAGGCAATGTCTTGATAGAAAAAAATACGTGTCTATAGATGACTTTGGACCCCTGCTTCTTCGTTTCTATTGGTGTCTGTAATATACAAATTTTGTATACTAGTATATCTCCTTTTGTGTTCCCCACGGGGCCCCCAGAGTAGAGCCGCAAATACTAAATTTAAAAGCTTGATCGTATAATACTTGCGTGGATTTTTCTCAGCATCTGTCAGTTTTGCGGTGAGCTCTTCTCCCGTGATCTTCTCGGTGTTGCGCTGTTCTCCGGCGGAGAAAAGCTCACAGAAATCCGGCGGATGCGGAGAAGAGCCAGAAGAGCTCACCACACTTTTGATACATGCGAAAAAAAGCTCACCTTTACAAACCGATCTACCATTATTTCTTCGCAGCTCTCGATATTTTATCGAACTCTGTTCCATCAAAGATATTTATTTCAACGCCATTTACTTGAACCCAATTTCAACGAAGCCGTTTAGCATAGAACGCTGTTTTATGGAACATCATGGTTTCTGGCCAGATCGTTTTTGTAAATAGTGTTTTTTCTTTGAATCCAAAGGATAAATATATTCTCACGAATGAAAACTGATGAGGCGGTGAATAACTTTAGAAACTAAACATTTAATTCGGTGAACAAAATAGAAGGTTAGCGTCGCAGGCGTCGATGTCGGTGAAACAGCAGGATCGAGACTGACAGTAAGGCTCGCCACGCGCGGAGCCCCTTAGGTACACGCATGGGCTTCTGGAACAATCGGCATAAAAGGTTCGGCAGTAGAATCAGCTAACCTCGAATAAGCAATGGGGTTCTAGAACTTATCAGAACGCGACATTATAGAAACAATAAAAAAGTGTATCCGTTACCAGGGATCGAACCTCGGCAATTTGCGTCGAAGCTAAGCACGGTAACCGTTAGACCACGGGCGCGCTGCCTACCTGGCCAGCTGCGCAAGCGGCAATATTATGTTCTGTTTTGCTTTTGCTTCGTAATAAACAATGACCTATTTCGGTGATGTGGCCTAAGACGGACTTGATACTTTTTGGGAGGTCAGGGGTCGTCGGGTGCCGAGACGGATGTCCACAATTGTTGCTGTTCGTAGTACTCAACTTTGAGGCACTGTCCTGTTTCCATGTAAATGATAGCTAAAAAAAAAAATGAGTTCTTCACTTTTTTAGTTGTTCGCATTCTGCAAAACTCTGGATTCGTCTGCCTCTTCCCCATTTTTCTTAGAAAATAAGCTATTTTTCTGGTACTGAGCAAGAACCCCTGGTTTTACAACTATACGGACACGCAAAAAGCGCAGAATGAGCGGTGAGCAAAGTGTGAACGTGAGTTTTAAATATAAACACCCCAGTGCGAACAATGCCGAGAATATTAAATTTTCAATGTTGAATAAATTATTTCGTAAATGAGCTTTTCTCCGCATTTGGCGGCTTTGCGGTGAGCATTTCACCGGCAAGCTTCTCTTCGGTGAGCTTTTCAACGCCGCCTTTTCTCCATTGAGATTTTCTTGGCCGCCCAACAGTGACAGCCGACCAAGGGCTCATCGCAGCCAAGACGTGCAATAGACGAACACCATAATAAGAGGTGTGCGGGTTCTTGTCTAATAAATTCGCCTCTATTTCATACAATACTGAATCAAGAATGTTTTGGTTCGGGTCACCGAAGAATCTTCAGCGCGAGACTTTCACAACTTCCAAATAGAAACGTGTGACGCGCTACTACCAAAAAGCTTGTTCTGTTTTTAGCTTTACTGAAGACATTATTGCAATGTTTGTTTTAGTGCGGTTTTATTACTTTGCATATTAGCCTCCACAAGCTGATATGCAAAGCGAATGTCGAAATTCAAACAAAATCGACGAACTCAATATGTTTCTTCCGGATTTAAAATATGTAAACATTTTAAATGCATCTCTGCAGAATATTTGAAATCGCCAAATCAAATCACTTCTACTTCGAACAGAAAGAAGTGGTAAGACAGTATCGACCCTTTGATGCTTCGGTAGCTTTTGTCTGCCTGCATTTGGTAACTTCAGGACTCACGCAAGGACCGCTTGAAGCGTAAAATCTTTCACCCCTATTTTCGTGACCCAAAACGCCAACAAAGAACGAAACATCCTCCCAATGACGCGCTCTGGAGATTGAAAACCAATGATTCACACCCACCCGCAAAATATCTTCGCCGCCGAACAAAAAAGGAAAAAAACAAGAAACCTTTCACTTGCATTTGTGCGACCCCAAAACACCAACAAAGACGGAACATCCTCCCAAGGACGCGCTCGGGCGATGAACAACCTACCACTCACTATCGCGATAACGCGCAAAATATCTTCGCCCGCCAAAAAAAAATAAAAAAATAAATAAAAAGAAATGCTTTGAGAGGAACTCTCCCTCGAAATCCTGACCGTCAACCCGACGACCTTGAAGATGCAAGTAGTCCGGGGCACAATAACACATTGCGCAATTTCAAGAGGTAGTATTAGTGACACGCTCATAGATGGCGCCAGCTGACAGCTCGATTTCTGGAATTTTGATGGGCCACAAACTTAGTTAAATTTTATCACAATGAAAATCTCTGGCGAAAAGATCTTGTAAGAGATATATTCAAAAAGTCTTGGTGTTCAATATTGTGGCGCCTGAATTTGTATTTAGGCCCTGGTTTATTTTTAAATGTTTATGAAGAACGGAACGAAAAAAAGGGCCTTTACAAGCAAGTTTAAGTTCCCGTAAAACAATTTTAACATTTAGATCGGGAAATGTAGCGCCACAACCTTACTCAGTTTTTTACTATCTTTCTAATAAAACCATTCCCAGTTCAATCCGTTCGGTGGTTTCTGAGAAAAAATATCAAAAAGTTGCCATTGGAATTGCATAGGGCTTGGGAACTGCGATATCCTCTTAAGGTGGGGTGTAGAGAATAACTTTCCTTCTAAGGACAAAGAAAAAAAAATAGTTTGCATTAAAAATATCGTATTTTCCGGTGCATAAGATGCATCATTGTATAAGACGCACCCCCCACTTTTTGCAAGTTTCTAAGTAAAAATTAGTATGTAAGACGCACCTATATTCACGCACTCCACGAAAAAACTTCATAGCATGTGGTTGTGCCAATATTGTGAAATGACGTACTAACCAATTAACGTCTCGGAGCAATAGTCTCTAAGAACATTTATGAAGCGCCAAATTTGCAAGAAAAAATTGCACAACCACACTTTTTTTTTTTTTTGTGGAACTAGTTTTGGGAGGTTGACTTGCATTTATGACTCATCATTTACATTGAGCTGTCATAATAGTAAGAAAAAAGACTAATCAGCATCAACAGGAGTTCCTTCAGAGTTTGTCAAAAAGTAAAGAAATATGCATATGAGACGCACCGCCAAAAATTTTGGGAAAGCACCCAGCCAAAATTGAAGATAATACATATAAGATGCACCGCCAAAAATTTTGGGAAAGCACCCAGCCAAAATTGAAGATAATACATATAAGATGCACCGCCAAAAATTTTGGGAAAGCACCCAGCCAAAATTGAAGATAATACATATAAGATGCACCGCCAAAATTTTGGGAAAGCACCCAGCCAAAATTGAAGATAATACATATAAGATGCACCGCCAAAAATTTTGGGAAAGCACCCAGCCAAAATTGAAGATAATACATATAAGATGCACCGCCAAAAATTTTGGGAAAGCACCCAGCCAAAATTGAAGATAATACATATAAGATGCACCGCCAAAAATTTTGGGAAAGCACCCAGCCAAAATTGAAGATAATACATATAAGATGCACCGCCAAAAATTTTGGGAAAGCACCCAGCCAAAATTGAAGATAATACATATAAGATGCACCGCCAAAAATTTTGGGAAAGCACACAGCCAAAATTGAAGATAATTTTGGAAAAACTGGGGAATTGGCGAGTATCAGGTCCAAGAGCAAGAACGCAGAAGGGGAGGTGGTAGGGTGGGCTTTGCCGCTGTGCACCTGTGTGCTTGAAGTGGTTGACGAGGAGGAGGATCCCCTGGGTTAGCAAACCCCTTAGCTAACCCAGGGGATCCTCAGAAGTCTGCGGTGTCCACTTGAAGCATCCTTTGCTTAGTTTTCAAACCTTTCAAAAGTAGTGGGTGGGTGCTCATTGTGACCTGGATGCATCCTTGATATTTATGGTACTTCAAATGTCGTAAAAGTCCTTAAGGTTCTCGTAATGGTTTGTGTTGGGAAAAGCTCCTTAAGTGACATGCAAGGTTATTCCCTGGGCAAGTCTTCATTCAGACCATAGCCAGGTATTTGGGATACCAAAAGGCTCTGTTTGTATCCTGTGTTGTTTAGGAAAACCCATCATGAAGAAGCAGATCTCGGTGGGATGCTGTTTGTACTTACGTCCTGCTGGATATCTTAGCTTCAACTGTTTAATTTTAACTGTGAAGCTAAGCATACTTTTGGAATCTGATGCAATACGTCCTATATCATGTTTTGCTGCAAAGGCTGCCTACAGCACTGTGTCTTTTAATTAAAAATGCAATCTTGTTTTTTTTTTAGGACTTTCACGAAGAGCACGCCATCCAGGCATTCAAGCAGTACGACAAGAACCGCAGTGGAGTCATTGCTGCAATGGACTTCAATGATATCATGGTTTCTGTCAAGAGTCACCTCCTCAGCGAAGATGTGAAAAAGAATATTGTGGCTGTAAGCGAGACTTAATTTGATTTACGCTACTGTGGGAAATCCATACTTGTGCCCGGGTGGCATCTGTATGATATTTCCGTAAATCGCTAGAACAAAACCTTAATTCCCTGCTTGTACATGTCTTTCGATGGCATCACTATTGCAAAGAGGCTTATATTTGTACCTTACATATACTGCATATTTCCTGTTATTTGTGGATGTATCCCTTCGATTTATTTGTGCCTTTCAACTATCTGTTTCATTATGTTCTTTCCTGTCATTCACTAACTTGACTTTGTCACCTTTTGTATCATTTGACTACACTTCTATCATGTTATCTGAACATTGTCTCCTATGTGTCTTTTATGTTGTTATTTCCCCATCTCTTCCTTCTGTAATGCCCATCAATGGGCTTATAAGATGCCAGAATAAATGAATTTATAACTTTAGGCAATGTTCGAAGTACTTTTAAGTTGCATGTTAGGGCAAGGTGCAAATACACTTGTCAGTTCACTTTATTAAAGCAGTATAAAGCTTGGCCTTCCCTGGTTCCCAGTCTGTACCATACATAAACGGGCAGTAAATGGGATCAAAGGAAATGCCAGTACTAACTGTACTGGCATTTGCCTTTGGCAACGTTTGTAGCTACGCTAGGATTTTTCTTTTGTTTTATGGTCAAATGCAAAAAAAAATTAAACCATTAAAAAAATTTTTTTTTTTTTGCAGCATAATGAGTTGTTTAGTAGGAAGTTACACACTTAGTTCACTTTTTATTTCAATTTGAGATTGCAGCATTCTTGAAAAGTAGCCCAGTAATGAGTGGAGCTTTCCTATGGTGTTCCTTTTGTCAGCGTCACGTTTCAAAGTGAGATTTCTTGAAATGCAGGTGGCTGGCTCTGGGTCGGGGGGCCACCAGGTGTCCTTTCCTTACTTCATGGCCTTCAACTCCTTGCTCAACAACATGGAGCTCGTCAAGAAGATCTACCTTCATTTCACCAAGGGAAACACTGCTCTGGAGGTCACCAAAGGTCAGCAATGAGTGGGCTGGCGTAGCATCAAAAATAACCGACACCAGGTCTGCGAAAACAGGAATATGCAGGACATGTCGGCAGACGTAGCACTCACTTTGTTTTAACCCCTTGGCTACCAAGAGTCTGGTTCGTGTTTTGGTTTTAGAGCTTGTTTTGCACGCTGTTCGGAAGATGACAGGGCTACCACTGTTGCTCCATCCCTTACAGGTTCTTTTATTGTTTGTTTAAAATTTTTACTGAGCGAGGACTATATTTTCCCCCTGAAAAAAAGTATTTGACATCTGCAAGGGCAGGGAAAGGCGACATGGCCACATGACCTCAACGCCGATGTCCGCTTTAGATAATAAAGAAATACAGGCGCTTCTATTTGAAAGTGATGAGTGCTCTACGATTTCTGATGACAAGTCGAGCACCTTTCCAATGGCTTGGAAACTTTGTTTCCCGACGAGGTGTAGCGCCCCGCGTGGACTGAACGTCACGGGGTAGACAACATACCATGGGATAGTGCAATGGGCATATGACATCAGAACTCCCGACAGACTGATAGAGTAAAGGACATACTTATTCTCATCCCCTCGCGAGTAACCGCAGTTGCCATAAGGGGTTCCTAAAAATCCAAGAGTACAAGGAATTCAAGGGCCTACACGCACTCACCGAAGAAGCCGAAACCGTGGAAAACTTATTAGAACGTGCTCGTGGCAAACTCTGCTCTTGAGGGAATTGAAACTTGCCTCAAGTATATCGTAACACACATAATATACATGCACCCCCGGGTTTATCAAAATGATTAAGGCGAGCTTAATTTATTATTTGGATAAACAATTCTATTGCTGCTGTATGTACCACTCTGGTTCCTGCATTTCTTTTCCAGAGGAGTTTTTGTACGCAGCACAACAAATGTCTCAGGTCACACCACTAGAAATTGACATCCTCTTCCAACTGGGTGGATTTCTCCACCAGTCCACAGGGTGAGTTCTTTAACCCGCTCCGTTCTGACAGTCGTCAAAAGTTGTTTGCATTCTGTTGTGATGTGTGGAAATCTCTCGATGAGTGCACCCTCTCGTCTTTACTTTTTTAAATCTTTTTTTCGTGAAAACAGCTTGGTATTGGTGTATTACTCTGAAAGTATCATGATTGCAATTCTCCGCTATATTTTCGTGATGTCCTTGCATTGGTGTTTCACCTGTGTTAACGGAGGTGAAAGTTAATAATTTGCCTGAATTTGTGCCATCTTTTAAATTTATTTTCTGGCAACTGAGTCATCCTGAGATTGCTTTTGAGGAAACAATTGCATGATTTCTCTCGAAGATGCTAATGTTTAGAGCTAATTTTGCTTTGACCGAGTCTTATTCCTCAACTTGCATGTTTGATCCGAATAATGAGTGAAATAGCCCTTTATAACCGTACATGTAATTAAATTTACCTACTCATATACACAGGATCTCGACTCTACTGTAAGTATTTCATTTTGCTACAATCGTGCTTACTTAAATGCTCGTGCACCTTCTCTTTAACGCGAGTGTAATGCAATAACTGGAAACTTTTTTGAAGATCTTTGAGTTTTTAACAGTTGGGAACAAAAAATGTGCACAATCTCATTGAGTCTCGATTTTAGCCTCGGAGTTTTGAGAATGCACATTCTGCATTACAGTAAAACCTTGTTATAACAAAGTTGAAGAAGCGGTCGTAATTATTTCGTTACAACCATGAGTTTGTTATAGCCACTGTCCATTTCTTCCCACTATTAGCAAGCAAGGGGAATTATGATTGCTTTGTTATATTTATTAGTTTGTTTGTTATATCCCATTTTGTTATAACGAGGTTTTACTGTATATGGCAATGCCCGGAACGCTGCCTCTGACTGGTGCGTTTACCATTGGATCCCGCCCACGCATCGGTAGTGGTCCTAAAGTGGCAACAAATTTCATCACATAGTCTGCGTGTCATGTCCTTGGGTGTCGCGATCCTGGCAGTCGGTGGTGGAAATGCTGATGATAAAAGGTTAGCAAGGCTCGCCGTTGTGGCGTCTCGTCTCACGCCTGCTTCGGCGTCCGGCAACTGTCTGGCTGCGGAGTGACCTAGAGCAGGGCAGGCTGTGCCACTGCCAGGATCGTGGCTGGCAACGGCCCGACACTTTTACGATCTTGTCGGGCACTAATCGAGGGACTACTTTTGGGGACGCTGAATACGCAGCGGGCGAAGAAGCTTTCCGGGGGTTCGATTTCGGTCGAGGCGAGAGCGAGAGCGTTTTCTCAGCCGTCGATTGGACGTGGCGCCGCAGCTTGCTCGTGACCGAGCGACGACGATTGGAGGAAGACATCTTGCCGACGTGCAAATCGCTAGAGAGGTCTCGCGGGCTCTGATGCACCTGTTCTATGTACTTATTCGTCTGCCGGTCGACGTTGGCTTGCGTATGGCGGCGGAACGACTCGAGATTTGCAAACGAGGCGTGGGTCGGCGGCGGCTTCCAATGCGAAATGGCAGACAATAGCAATTTTCAGCTTGCGTCCAATCTCGCTCGCCACGGCGCTCTGTTGATAGTGGACAGTCGACTTTCTTTCCGATCCGTGTGCAGACAACGTACGGTGTTTTCTCGTTTTATTTCTATCTGCGACAGGCCCCTCTTAGCGGACAAACCGCATTCTTCGCTCGCGTTGGCGGACAAACTGTCTAGCGCCATCTTTGCTCGCTCCGCGAATGCAAGTTAGCTCTCGCTCCCGCGATGACCGAAGCCGGACCCTAGGTGCCTCACTTCTACTCCTCGATGCGACCCTGTATTTCTCGCGACCTGTACCGGAATTGCCCGAAAGCTTGTGGCCCGAGCTGGCCGGCACGGGAAGGGCAGTCGGCGCGGAGCATGAGTGCCGCAGGAGCCCCTGGTTTTGTCTTGTAGAAACACGGGTGTGTAGGCAAGAGGCGCCCCGGCGTGCCCCGAACAGCACAGACGGGCGCGTCCACCGCAGCTTCCTCTTGTGGGGCTCGATTCCACGAGCAGAGGTGTGAAGAGGTTTCCAGGTAAAGGACCTCCCGCCTCCCCCGCTCGGGCAGGGAGCAGACGGTGCGCTACTCTCGTAAACTGGGGCTGCCCGACCGGCACGGGGGTGGTTCTCTCTCTCTCTCTCTCTCTTTATCTCTGCTGTCAGTCTTTACAAGACGGCTAGATGTCAGGCGGGCAGTTTGATAGTAGCATGTTACCCAGAGTCCTAGTGTATCGTCTCGTTTTGGAGGCAGCTCTCAGTTGTTTAATCCACGTGCTAGCCCACGGGTTCTCAAACTGAGTTCCTAGGTACGCTGGGGTTCTCCGGAGCACCCTCATGGGTTGCCCAAGTTTTTTTAACCGTTCCTACTCCTGACTGAAGGTGTAATATTTCCAGTTGATACACTGCTTTAGCAGATCTGAGCCATCCACAGATAAGCAACTGTTAGCCAAACGCTCCTCAGTATCTACGTTAATGTTTACAGGCCTGCGGGCGCTTGCACCATCTTTATTGGATCGGTGCCGAGACAGAGAGCGGTTTCTCGGCCACCATTTGAGGAAAACGGGGGTTTTCTCGAGATTAAAAAGCTTGAGAGCCCCTGTGCTAGCCTATAACTAGGCCGTATACTTTCCGGTGTTAATGTCAAAAATCGGCGTATGTTTCTCAGTGTTTATTTTCAAAATACCAGAACATTTCAGTGAATTAATTTGTGCAGACGCTTAAAACGGCTCTTATTGACGGAAGAAATCGCGAATAGAAACAATCAAGATGAGATACGGTTAATCTTTTATCTAAATCTGATACATAATGCTATTCACAACTCATTATTGTAATGTATGCATGCATACATTCCAAGTCACGCATCTGTCATTCCTGCCTGCTCCTTCCTGTTGACGACGCTCAATTTTGAGAACGCGTGCTTTACATTTGCGCTAGACACGGGAAGTCCCAAAATGTCCAAAGAGGCTTGGGAGAGTACTGGCCAGTTTGGTGAATGCAGCTTCCAAAACAGCACAGGGTCAACAATAGCACTGATGGCATACTGGCAGTAATAGAGGAACTCAGCTTCCAGGTCGCTGAGCTTACATTCATCGTGCACGACAAGCCTGTAGATGCGTTCATAGGGAATAAATTCCTCTGGCAGCTCCATCTTGACGCAAGGATTAACTATCTGCACATGAAACTAGAAAGAGTCATCCGTGAACTGGCTGCATCTGGACTTAAGCTGAAACGAAGTATAAAGAAACACCAATGTCACCCCCTCCCACAGACAACCTTTGACCCAAGCAATATGAAAGACACCTCAAACCACCCAACTAGGGTCCGCAGAGAAGGAGGGCAACCTTCACCGGTCAATCTACAAAAAGGCACGATGAGGCCAAACTTCTGGGGGCCTAAACTGAAGGTCAAAGTAACCAGCATTGACAGAAAAAACATATCTCGATTGCTAAGAGACCTTGGGGGACCTAGGCTGACAATCAACCCAAAACAGTTTCCGTAAAACAACAACAACAAAAAACTATTGAGTTTGACGAACATCTACATAAGACTTTTTGGTGAAAAATACTGCCGCTTTTACGAAAATATCCAAAAACCAATATTTTTCGGTTTTAACTGTTTTTTTTTTCGACGCCGGCGGATGTTTATTGGTATTTTTCGGTTAAAATCGGAAAGTATACGGCCTACCTATAACAACTGAAGAGGATTCATGCCTAGGAAGAGGGCAACAAAAATAGGCCAGACACGATTGAGTTTTTTGTGGAAGTTGATCTGCTAAAATTAGCAGCTGAAGACTGCAATTATATGTATTGCTCTTTTGTAGGGTGAGTGCTTTATCAGATACAGAAACCTGACAAGACTGGACTTGCTGTCGGCCGTACCACAGCTTATGTTTGATCGTGTTACGGCACTAGCATTGTGAACTACATTTTCTGAAAATCCCAGTTTAACTCGTAAAGTTTATACTGCATAGGCTTAGAGATAAAGTAGGTTTGAATTAGACTATCTCTACTAGACTACTAATTTGGTCCTCCCTGCAGTAATCAATAATTATTGTGGTTCTTCCCTAGTGCTAAAGAGCTACCCGTAATCATTTAGATGTGGGATGCTTGTGTTCTCTCAGTCGACGAGTCCCGGGATTCATGAACTAATATTACAAGGTTTTATCACATTTTTTATTTCTTTTGACAAGTGTATGCAACATTACTTCTTACGACAAGGCTAAGCTTAATTGAATTTTAACATTTGTGTTGTGTTTTAAAGGAAAAATCTCAATGTTGCAAAATAAAACAAAATAATCTGCCAGTGTTGTTGGTCAACACCTGAAAGCATCTTTATTTTGTCTTCTGTGCTTACCTCATTTCAGACGCATAACTTACGAAGACTTGGAAAGGATAGCTCCATACCGACCTACTCGATTCCTCTCTAGGCCCATCGCAGAAGTAAAAGCGGTCAAGGTTGGTATCAGCTTCTCTTTTTACCAGGAGTCAAATGAATAACTCAGCAAGAAGAAGACTAAATGACCCAGGCCACCTTCCTACATGGTTGCCACAATGCACTGCTGCCAGTAAACCATTTTGACTGGCGGGAATATGCGTAAGGTGTGCGTTTGCCTATTGTACCCGTCTCGCTAGTGGAAACGAGATAAAGAAAATCTCGAAGCATATTTTCATTGAATGTGTTTATGCAAGCGTGAAGCCATCTGATGCATGCATTTGCTTAGCTCCTGGCATTAATTTTTCCAGAGCCCCGACGAAAGGGGGTTGGAGTCCAGTTTCTCGAGAGTGCCTATCGCTTCACGCTTGGTTCCATTGCCGGTGGTAAGTGGTCAGCGTCAAAGCGATCAAAGGAAGCAGTTGAATAGAAAAGTCAATAAGATGAATGTAAGTGATACAAATCTTGTGCGGTCGATTTCCGACGTAGACACAAATGGTGGAACCAGGCACAACTGTTTACTTGTGACAACACATGAATTGACAGTGACTGGTGGCCAGAGCATTTTGCATGAGGATCTGGATGGAGATCAGAAAACTGATCAATGGTTTCTTGAAGTCATCAATCAGTATGAAATGTTAATTTTATTATGAAATATCTATAGACATCTGCAAATAGCAATTTTTCAAAGTGGATTGAATGTTTCAAGAGTGACGGGGCTCAAATCATGTTGAACTGAGCTGTATACTACTAATCTAGAATGTTGAATTAAATAATTGTTTGACAAAATGTAGAACCTGTCTTAAAAAATATGTAATTCAAAATTTTTTTTATAAAGGAGATTTCTTCTCTTAGTTTCTCATGTATGTTTTTATGTAGACAATGTTGCGTTTTTATGTAGACAATGTTGAGTTTTAGAACTCTGCACCATTTATTTGTTCTACACAAATTTGGCATGAACTAACTGCTGTCTAAATTGGAACCAACATATGTATTGCTAATCTTCACGTTTGCAGTGCTGAAGGGCAACGTGAGCTGTCAGTACACATTCATAATAGCGCCATAATAAAATTTTAGCGTTTAGAAGAAAATAGAAAGATAGAATTGTTATGTTTGCAATTCAGCTGGAAGGTATGCTTCTGCCCCCTGAACACTGTGGGAAAGTGGCATCTGCAAAGCCGCCAACACGGGTGATGCTTCGCTGCATTGCACATGTTCTGCACAAGGTGCCCTTTTTGGAACATAGATGAATCCTTATGGTAGCAAGTTTTGAAGACATTTTCATATTAGAAATGTCCAAAATATTTTAATTATGTACCTTATACTATTAATTTTAAAGGCCAAGTTGAAAGTACTGTTGTTCGAATTGGTATGTTACTTTTTAGAATATATGCGTATGCCCACAAATATTCAAATCACTACTGGGAGTTTTTAGCAGCAAATGCAAATATTCAGTCATGGGGCAAGCTGGAATCATTAACTATACTATGTTGCATGTAAAGAAAGTGTAACCTAGCATTATTCGTCCCATGGGCACAGCTGACTTTGAAACGCAGATCCTCAGTTGATGGGTCCAAATCCCTGCTAGGGCTTGTGCGATCCGACAAGAGCCAGTTGCGGCGTAGGAACTGTATATCATACTTTCCGGTCGTCACGCCCCCTATATACGAGCGTTTTTCACAAAAAGTTATTATATAAGTTGCACTTATATGTTTGTACGGGTGGCATGGAGAAACTGCATTGATAAGCCTGCATATGTGTATTGCGATTGCGGTATAGTTTCAACAACCTTGTCAACGAATCGCACGAGAAATATAAGCCCCACGGCAAATTTGCACAGTTAAGGTTCATACTCGAAGAACAAGAATGCGTAGAAGTCGCACCGTCGTATAAAACGCACCAACAAAAGATTTGTAAAAAACAAAAAAAATAAACAAGAGTTTTGCACCAGAAAATATGGTAAATTAGATTTTGCTTTCTCGTCAATGATCTCCAGATAATGTAAACCAATCCTGAGTCCTTTGCCGGTGCAAAGCCCAAGCTTTTTGATTGTTTTGGATCATAAAATCCCAATATATGCTTTTAATCAATGCTGCTTGTTGGGCAAGTTGGTGCTTATACTTTGAGAACATGGTAGTGCTTTTAGACACGAATGAAAGGGGAGAACAGGACAGCACAATGCGCTAACTTCTACTGCTTATCATTTGGAAAAACATGGGTATAAACAGAGGCGAAGGCTACGGGGGGCATCGGGGCTCGTGCCCCCCTGGTGAAACTCCGCGGGGGGAGGCAGGGCAGAGCCTCCTCCCGGGCCCGGGCCATGATCCTTAACGAGACGCTGTTTACGTGCCATGTAACGAGCTTCTAGCAGCGGCATGTAAACAAAATAACGCCCACGTTGCCTTTATTGACAAAATACATGGGAAATGGAATCCCAGCGTGGTTTCGTTAGCTTCAATCTCCAGTTCTGGCGAGAAAGCAATGTGCAGCAGCACTCCCCCCCCCCCCCCCAAAAGAACTCAGCCTGCCCCCCCCCCCCCTCCTCCCTCTCTCCCTCCCGGGAAAATGGAAAGTCCACGCCGCTGGGTATAAATACTCTGCGCCTACACGCCACTCAGCCAATATCCTGCCTGTTGTCCTGTTCTCCCCCTCGTCCGTGTCTAAAAACACTACCGTGTTCTCAAAATTAATTTTAGTTTGTTTTTCTCTCTCGAAATACGGATTGGAAGTATATACAGTCAAACCCGTTTATAACGAACAGCAGGAAACGCTACGATCAGTTCGATATAGCAAGTAGTTCGATATAGCAAATCCATTTACAACGAACTTCCACGATGCATTTGTTGTAAGGCGAGAGCTTCCTTTCTCTCTCATCTCTTCGCTTCCACAACAAAGTGCCAAAAAGGTGTTTGTGTTTGTGTGTGTGTGTGTTTTTGCCTGTGTGCAGAGTTTGTTCTTTTAGCTAATCTCCCCTTCTGAATCACTTCTCTTCGTAGGCAACCGCTTTAAGATGAAGTTCTTTTTTTTTTTCTGTTTGTGCGTGCAGTGTTTTTTTTAGCTTTCTCCCTTTCTGAATCGCTTCTCGTTGTCAATTTTGTTCGCAGCGTGAGCTTTTGGAATTTTCCTTCTTTCCTAGATCTTTTTTTCTTTTTTTGGGGGGGGGGAAGGGGGAAGGGGAAGGGAAGGACGGACAGGCTAGAAGACGATTGTTTGCACGTTTTTGGAAGCCTTCCCAGGGGAAAAAGTGCGATATAGCCAATATGTTGTTCGTTATAAGAAGTACTTTTTACATGCATTTTTATTTAAATTTTCCGTGAGTTCGATATTGACAATAATTCGCTGTACGTGGGTTCGTTATAAACGGGTTTCACTGTATACGCCATCCCAAACCAGCGCTCTTTTTCGGCCGTATTCGAATGCCCCCGTTCTTTGGAGGCGGTCTCTGCCGTAGAGCCTACTCACTGAGCGTGCCGTGGCCCTGCAGCGGCGGGAGCCACGGTGGTGTACCCAATCGACCTGGTGAAGACGCGGATGCAGAACCAGCGGACGGGCTCATACATTGGGGAGCTCATGTACCGCAACAGCTGGGACTGTGCCAGCAAGGTGATCCGGCACGAGGGCGTGTTCGGACTCTACCGGGGCCTGCTCCCGCAGCTGGTTGGCGTCTGCCCGGAAAAGGCCATCAAGCTCACCGTACGTTCACCCCCTTCCCACTGCGCGGCTGCCGCACAGTCGCTGAAAATGTTGCTGCAGTCATGTGTCGTTAGTGCTGACACCCGCATCAACACCCCTAGGACAGCCGAGGCCCACAGACATCCTCCTCTTTCTCTGTCAAACGTCGTCACGGTTGGACCGCGCCCGCTTGGCAATCGAACCCGAGCCCGATGCGAAGCGTCCTTCGGCGCGTTCCTTACGATGTTCGACCAAACACTTCGTCCGATCCATGTCTTTGTTTGGTCGATCTCGCCGTGACGACAAGAAAATTCTAGTGCACGGACTTTGATCATTCTAGGTGGTGTTGCCCCTGTTCCCCTCAAAAATCATCCACGATGCACGTTGTCGCTTACGAGCAAGCAAAAATGCACGTATTTAGTTGGGCCTGTGTAGTGGGGTGTCCATATCAACGGCATTCAAAATTATGAGACGTGACTGTATTAGAGCCACTATATAGTAGTCTATAATAGGTAAAGAACTCTGCAGATGCTCCGCCTCCAATTCGTAAATTTCAGATATTCAAAAAACACAAATTTCGAACAGCAAAAGTGTGCTGCGAATCGAATCGAACAGCAAATGCTATTCACAAATTATTTGGAGTTTCAAATATGTATTTTCTTGCCAATCTTGAAAAGTCATTTTTGAGAGAAGAAAAAGGCATGAATGATGTATCATGTTGGGAGATTAGTGCAGATAAAGAAGGTTGAGCGGTCGATTTTGCGTATGGAGCCCAAGGCACACATGTTAAGGAAATACGATTTCATTGTTATAATGAGCCGCCGCAATCTCGATTGCAATCTAGTTGAGAGTGGGTGCAAAATTCCAATGGACCCAAAATGGTGATTGCTCTGCCAGCCACAACAAAGTATAAGAAATAAAAATAGTGTTGGCAAGAAAAAACAAATGCGGTACTCTAAAAACCTATCCAGTGACTCTAGTCGCTATTGTGTTGGCATCACCAAACTTTTGTGAACATTTGGTTGCGCAAGACGGATACAGTAACAACAATTTTTCTCATTTTTAAAGGTGAATGACCTGGTTCGTGACAAGCTCACCAACCCAAAAGGAGAGATCCCGGCATGGGCAGAAATTGCTGCCGGAGGCTGTGTGAGTCACCCGTCTCAAATCACCCTAGACTGCAATATAAATAAAAATAGGAAGTTGCATCATAGTACAGTCAACTTTCATTAATTCAAACTCTCTTAATTCAAATTTGTGGATAATTCAAACTAACATGCAGGTCCCATCCTATGCGTCTCTATGGGAGGAAACTCCCAGTAATTCAAACTCTGCTTTATTCAAACCAATTTTCGGGTCCCCCTTGAGTTCGAATTAACGAGATTCGACTGTAGTATGCGACGCTTCACATAGGTGTCTTCTGTGAGGGGCCATTACCATCCCCGATTTTCATATGTAGACCAAACTGGTGTCATCTCTAATGACTAAACCTTGGAGCACCAAGAGATATATTCTTGTCAAAATCAGTGAATACAGAAGTGATCCAGCATTTGCAAGTCTATAACAATTGTTTCTTTGAATTAGACAGGTAATTATTAGTGAAGAGAAGAACCATTTTATGAGAATGCAGCAAAACTTAATTGCGATTTAAAGTGCTACTACCCTTCCCTATCCTTTCCTGTGATGTCCAATTAAAAGTTTTCAACAACATAGTAGTCGTGTACACTGTCTGTGATCTTGGATAAAGAAGTGTGTGTTTTTAATGCGAAAGCATTAACTGTCTCATGGAGCGAGCTGACGTCATCAGTTTGAAGCGCGAAAACGGCACCTTAAATGCTTTCTCCAAGTGTCTTGCCTCTGTCTTACCTCCTTGGAGGTAAGACAGAAGAGTTTTTGATGTGTGTCCAGTAGTGGCAGAGGCCTGCTACAAGATACTCTGAGCTAACAAGGGATTACTAATATGGATCAAATTTCAAACTAGGGTTCTGCAAATATTCACATAATTGAACAGTAGTTTCAAATATTATGCCCTTTAATATTCGCTTTGTCATGAAAAGTAGTAGTCACACTTTTCGGAGTGTTGACAAAACCAAGGTCGCGGCGAGGTAATTAGCGCCACCCTTCTCATCAAGCCCCGATGCGCTGTGGAGAAGCGATACCCCCAGAGTGGACAGTGAGAGTCGCTCGCCGCAGTGCAGTCGCATGTGTAAGGGAATAAGAGCAGCCTATCGGAGCAGGGCATCACTCTAGGTTTAGTTTTACGTCAATTCCGTCACTGATTTGCCACCGCTATGTAGGTCCTTGAGCTGTCCAAGGTCACAGTCAAGCAAAAATAAATAGTCTGGTGAAAATGGTTAAATGAACTAAGCTTAGCAATTGACAAATGGAAGCTTGGCAGCAACCTTAACAAGTCCGGCTGGATTTTCGGTTTAGCTTGGTGCGACGAAGCAAAAGGCTCGGAGAAAGGTGCAGCGACTGCTCAATGTTTTATTCAAAAATATTCTACCGAAATAACTACCTATTCCTTTTTTAAACTCAAAATCCATTATTCACTAAAACCCATTTCAACATTGTTTATTTTTTTCTTTTTATTTTTTCTCGAGGTTGTTGAAACTGTGGATGAAAACTGTTTGACTGAATAACAAAATATATACATAGTCTTCAACAACAATAAAATAAGAATATGAAAAAAAAAAAAAGATTTGTTACATAGCAAAGTTTGAGAAATGGAGATTCATAATAGTATTAAGGTTTAACTGTAATAGAACTGAGCATGTGCTTGCAGGTGATTTAGCTTTTTGCACACATACAATTGTATAACACTGTTAGTGCAAACAGAAAATCAACCCTTTTCTGCATTTTGCTCATAGAGAGTATCGACGGGCATCAAACTTGACTGTTTATTGTACTGCCCGGAATGAGAACTCGCCACCATACTAGGTAGTAGTTTTTGCGGCAGCTATCCAATTTTAAGAGGAAAACGGGAAACACTGGTGATCGCTTGTTTGTGCTAACAGTCGCACTTTGTACAGCTTAATTTTGTGCGCACGTTCCTTTGGACGATGGAGCAAACGGAGCTGTTCATCCGCAGGCAGGAGCCTCGCAAGTGATGTTCACCAATCCGCTGGAGATTGTCAAGATTCGTCTGCAAGTGGCCGGGGAGATTGCTTCCATGGCCAAAGTGAGGGCCTGGACAGTCATCAAGGACCTCGGCATCAGGGGACTGTACAAGGTGTGTCTGGGCCATGGACTCGCCGCCCTTCCTTTTTCTTTTCTGTTCCTGTGCTTGTGGAGTTCAGGGTCGAAAAAGTGGCCCCCCTGCACTGCCTGGCTTCTCTTTTGGGGTGGAGGGTTTTGGAGGAAGGAGTGATCAAAGACCATAAGCTGCAAGGGCAGCTTTTGATAAAAAACAAAACAAGAAGACTTTTCTTAGATAGATGCATCTGGTGCATAGTCTGTATCTGCGGCCTAGTCTGCACGTAAAAAGTTATCATACACAGCACACCTTAACAAATACCTACTTCACTAGTTCGCAAGGAAGCTTGTATTATGCAAAGTCATTGTTATTACGGTATGTCTTTCAAAAACTCCGTCATATCTAGTCATAATGAACTATCTCTGAAGAAAGTCCTCTTTTTCGCTCAAAGTGTGCGAAGAAACGAAGGCGATAGCTGTAGCACGGTCGCGCAATACTGGTGGAATGGTGCCGTCACGTACGTGAGGACGGAGGTGCGACGTGGTTAATTCTCATAGACGTCTTGGTTGGCGGCGTGGATGCCACCGACGACCACCACCAGTGATCCGTGAAGTGGGTAAGCGCGACGGAAGTTTCTTAAACCGTCCAACATTATGCACAGCAACTGGATACTGCCAAAGGGGGATTTCGCATAACGTGAGTAATGTTTGAAAACAAGTCTTTCAGGCAGACGACACCGAAGACTCTCCTTTCCTCACGTCGGGGCGGCTGAAAGGAAAACCCGACTTCCCTGGCCTCGTGCCAAGAGCGGAGAGAAGGGTTTTTCGTAGCGATGACGAGACGAGGTTGAAATGCCTGCAAAGTGTCGCCCGTAAAGCTATCATTAAACAAATCCTTGTACTATAATCTGCACCTGTAGATAGTCGGCACCAGATAAAATTTCAACCTGTAAGCGTGTATAGTCTGTGGACTATTGTTTGGAAAATATGCTATTCTTCATTGCTCACTACCCATCAGTGACATTGAGCATTGATTAAAGTTTTCAAACTTTATATTTCGAAATTTTTGATGTAGATTGCAAAGCATGTTTCCTAGAAAGAGGAGGATATTAGATCAAAGGAGTTGGCTTGCCTATACTTGCATACCAGTGCGTCAGGATCATGTGCGTCAGGATCATAGTGTGCCACAGACATTTGAAAAGCGGAAGGACCAAAGCGTCACGGTCAGAAGACAATGGATCACCAGCCAGCAAACATCTGGCACTAGTTTATGTATCTGATATTCAAACCTTGTCATGGTGATCATTTAGAGGAGGAATGAGATAAGAAGAAATGATGAAGAGAAGGATAAAAGTAGCAGAAAAGAGCTCAGTCAGGTAATGCGGCTCCCTGAATGCGTCCATTACACTTCCCCCATGTGGCACTGTTTCTCCCCGCTTTAAGCCTTCTTATGCTCTGTCATAATTGGGGGAAAAAAAAAAAATCTTTTGGCAGATGGGTATAATGAGCACACTTACTCATTAAGAAAGGGCTTATAGTTTAACGAAGCTATGTCATCTGCTAGTATGTTTCTTGCCCCGTGGCTCTCGCTATTGTGGAATTATAAAGTGGCTTATTGTCACAAAATTTGGAGACAAACCAGTCAAACTAACATTATTTGCCTCTAATTGAATAACTTGTAGGCACATGCTCGGTGCTTATGCTTTTTAAATAAAAATGTCTGGCAGTCTAGCGTGCCCTAGCGGATGTGAAAATGTGTTTGTGAATGCTGTACAGGCAATGTGAACAAATGATGGATGAAGCTCGCTCAATAGCTTCTGGTTAGCATTCTTTTGGTGCACACTTTTCCATTTTTAGTTTTTGAAGGCAACTCAAGTGACCCAGCATCCCCTGCCCCGTTCTGCTCTCTCTTATTCTAGGGATCTAGGGCGTGTTTTCTGAGAGATATCCCGTTTTCAGCGATATACTTTCCCACCTACGCTCACTGCAAGCTAAAATTTGCCGACGACAACGGTCACAACGGCGCCGGCTCTCTGCTGCTCTCGGCCGTCATCGCAGGTGATTGGACGGTTTATGTCCCCGGGTTTTAGGGTGTATTGGTAGCGACTTCTTTCAGGCATTTGTTAACTGCATATTTCCGAGCACTCTACTTCTCTGTTAGAAGTTTGCCAAAACAGACAGATGGACAGAGCAGACTGTGACGTGCCTCAAAGGTGCCCTTAAGGCTAGTTTAAGCTGGAGAGACTTAAGGCCTGTTCACACTTTAGCGACCGACCACGACCGACTCTGACACGACTGGTTTTTAAACCGCTTAGGATTGCAATCGCTGTTGTGTGGCTCGTCGTAAGCAGTCACAAGCGACTGAATAACCGGCATTAGCGTAGTCGGTCGTAGTCAGATGCAAGTGTGTGAACCAGCCTTTAGAGATAGCGTATTTACAGCACCATATTTCACAACTATAAAAGCTTCAGAAATGCTTCTATTTGCCACGGCATTGCAATGTAAGTGTCTGTTAATAGTGCTGCACTGTTTGTTTAGAGTAACATTTCTGCTCCAGAGAATTATTCAGCTCAGACTTTTTGTTTTAGGAATTTGCACTCACAAGATATGAATATTGCAGCTTTGAGGGATATCACACACTGCTGATTGATTAAACCAATTTTACGGAGGAGTAGCACGTAGAAACAAGAATAATTACAGCTTGTCCACTCTTCTATTAGTGTGTTACATTCTCGAAATGTGGCACATATCTGGAAGCCATTGGTATCTCCTTGTAGGTGTGCCTGCGGCATACTTGGTGACTCCTGCGGACGTCATCAAGACTAGGCTTCAGGTGGCGGCTAGGCAAGGTCAGACGACCTACTCTGGCGTCCTAGACGCCTGTCGGAAGATCTGGAAGGAGGAGGGCGGACAAGCCTTCTGGAAGGGTGGCCCAGGCAAGTGCCAGCTTTTTACTCGGTCTGCCGGTTCCTCGCACTTCAGCTTTGTTCAAAAGTGGTAACAGCGAGGAAAATAATACAAGGGCTGAAAGGCAAGTAACGAGTAGCATCCTTCACGTTCAATATATTGGTTAGAATGTTTAGAAAACAATTTAAGAAAAAGGTAAAATGTTTTGCGACATCATTTTCATTGTTGCAGCCACGTCTTTGTTTACTTCATCGTATGAAGGGAACTTCCTTCCGTGCAGTTTTTCTTTCTTTTATCACACGGCAACAAGTCCGGTCTATATGAAGAGTCACAGCGCAGTTACCACTGCTTAAAGTTTAATGCAAAATTCAATCATGCAATTCTGCCATACTCTCACAAGCACGTCTTTGTCATCTGTTATGATGACATATTATGAGGCACTGTAACAAAATTAACTGTTAGGCTAGTTGGTTAAACATTATGGACATAAACAACGCTAAGGACGAAAACTAGTAGAAGTGGACAGCGTCTGTCCTGTCCACTTCTTCTACTAGTCCTCGTCCTTAGTGCCGTTTATGTCCATAATATTATGAGGTGCCTTCGCTCGCTGCATCAGAACTCTAAAGACTGGCGGTCTGACTGCAGGTTCAGGCCTTCACTAACATCGACACAGCATTGCTGTGCACCTCTTTGCAAAGAAAAACAGAAGGAGCTTCCTTACTTCTCAGTCAGCCCTCGTAGTGTTTCAGACATTGTAGCGAGTTTCCTTGCAACGGTGTTTTCTGAGACCGTGACATTAAAGTTCCGTTTCCTTTCGCTTGTTCCAGCTCGAGTGTTCCGATCTGCACCTCAGTTCGGCTTCACACTGTTGACCTACGAGATCTTGCAGAGGCTTTTCTTCATCGACTTTGGCGGAAGGTTAGTTTCTTTTCTTACACAAGTCCAATTTCGCACGTCGGTATGTACGGGGCTTCTGCAACGTAATTCTCAGAAAGAGTTTGCTTTAAAACTGCAGGGCCCAACCAAGCGGCCGAGCAAGTACACATCTTTAGCATTTTTTGAGTCCTAGTATCTAGCTTCGCCTTTCAATCAAATGACACATATTCTAGTTCGGTTAGTATACCTTGATTGGCAGACAGCTACCTAATCTAAGAAAATTATTTGCAATAACTATGGTGGTGTCTATCACTACGATTATTTTTTGGTATGTACATATCAAGAGATATAATTGAAGACATCAGAATTTGCTAAATGTTTGTGGCCTGCATCTCTGAAAACCATTTTTCTCTAGATATCTATTTTTTTTACACATTTAACCAACTGCAGAAAGGTGAGTTGGTTGTACATTCTAGAGAATAAAAGCGCCAAAAAACACGAAGAAGTAGAAGGACGAAGGACACCACAGAGCGTTTAACTGACCGTCGTCATACTGTTTTTGACTGACCTCGACTGGCTAAACATTGTCCCACAAACTTCTGTGCAGGAGGCCGACGGGATCTCAGGGAAAAGTGCCGGTGCAGGCCGGAGAGATCAAGTCGCACAATCCCGATCACATTGGCGGATATCGCGTGGCCCTGGCAACCTTCAGTGGAATGGAGACCAAGTTTGGGCTCATCCTGCCAAGGTTCAACAGTGCGTCCAGTTAAGCACGAGTCACTTGGCTGGAACATTGCGCCAGAACGGAGCCGAGCAGGGACTAGTGGAGGCACGTGTCGTCCATAGGAGTGGTGCAGTGTACAGCGTTGCCGTCTAGGAAAAGTACACTCCGCGTTCGCTCTTGTTTTTAGCCATACTTTAGCCGGAGAGTTGTTACACAACGGAGAGTTGGTCGGAATGCCAAAGACGAGGCTGGAGTTGCTAGGGTAGAGATATCGTGCATATCCCTCTCAAATGTATTCGGCTACAAGGTGGGGCTGCGATGGTGTTTTATGTTGGTTTGGTTGCTGTAGACGCCTTTTGGTCTTTCTTTTGCCGGTCCATCTTCCATACACATCTAGGTATCCTGTAGCAATGACCCTACCAGAAGGCGGCCATTCAGAGTTCCGTTTGACGCGCAGTAGCACTCGTTAAACGAATGAAGCAACTGTTATTGATCGTTACTGCCAGTTTGGACGTTTTAGTTCATCCCTTTGTTCATACGGAGTGATTTGATCAACACTCTTTTTAGTTTATGATGGGCTAGGCTTAAAGTCGAGGATTGTCTGCCATGCATTTGTTAACTGGAGCCCACGCATGTCTACTTTCTGCTGATGTGCTTTTCTAACACGTTTTCAATGTTTTTGTTTGCTCAGCTGTCTAAAGTGTGCAGGCTTTTCTGTATGTGTGATGCCTAACTGAAGGTGTACATTCTTGCCAAGAGAGCTTGGGTGTCATGACATGATAGAATTGTGTTATCCGAGAGAGACCACTTTAAGGATTCTATACAATTTTTGGGGTCACAGTGGGCTAACATTTTGGGAGTTTGTTGCCCTTCTCCCACTGTCTGACTTGGTGCTTTTAGCTTTGGCAGCTCTAGTCAAACTGTCTTTTAGCTTACTGCATTGGCATTGCATGCAAGGGGCAACATGTTCCCTACCTTTAAGTGATCGTTGGATTGTGTACAGCATATTTTAACTGATTACTGTTCAAATTTGGTGGTAGCATTGCAGGTTCATCTGTACAGAAGCATTAAAGGTTCAATATTAATCTTTCACTACTGTGGTTGTCTCATCCTTTATCTGAAAATGTGTAACCTGCTGAACTGAGTGGTTTTACAGGCAGTGCCTTTCTAATGATGAGCTGTTCTGCTTGCTAAACTTCATAGTCCGTTGAAACTCGAGAAGTTAGGGTGAGGGAAAGGAATGCTGGGGAGGAGGATGCAGGTGGAATGCTAGAGAGAGAGGAGGAGGAGGTTCCACCCTCTTCCCTCCAGCATTCCGTCTGCTTTCTTCTCCTCGCCCTACCTTCTTGAGTTGAGCAAATGAACAGCCCTTACTGGCAAGAAGTAACATACAAATAGCATTTTATGTAGAGTGTGTCACTCATCCAAGCAACAGTATATCTTGCAAGCTCTTCAGAAGTCTGCCACTTGTCATTTTCTTTAGAAGCAAAATAAATGGGCTATCTAAAAAAGTTGAATACTTTGAAGCAACCAACTTTCAGGAATGCTAAACATGAAAGGCATTTTACAAGCACTAAAATAAGTATTGCGTGTCTCATGAATGTCTCAAGGGCTTATCTCGATATGTGGGCCGAATCGCTAAAAAATACACATTGTTCAGAAAAAAAGGTTGACGTCTCATTGGTTTTATTTTTAAATAGGCCAAAGGGCCTATTTAGAAAATTTAATGTTTGTTACACAGTCTAAGCTCGTTACAACAGACCTGGTTACAACAGACATTTGGATATAACATACCGATTTGTGAACTTCGGTTGGTTTTCCTCTACATACCATTGACTCAACTTCATATCTACATACAAAATACTCCTCTTACAACAAACCAAAATCTTGGTCAAAATCAAAGTTTGTTATGACGAGCTTAGACTGTAATTAAGTTTCTATTTACATTTGAGGAATTCATTTTCTGGCTAGTAAATTTAAAGGTATGGTTTCAATTGGAAACTTTCTGGGCATCATTGAAAACTGCTAGATCAGTGCACCTGCAATCAGAGCAGCAAGCACCATTTGTAAAAGTCGCGTGTGTGCATGCATACACTTGTGAACAAAGCTTACACTAACATTTACCCCTGGAAAAGTAAGTATACAAGAAAACTTTCTGTACAAGGAAGTTCATACATAACCCAAACTAAATCTGCTAAACATGCACATACAAGCATGTCTCACTTTGCAGTAGTGCAGCCGCATTGGCCGTTTGCCAAGGGGAAAACACTCCCCAAGAGCTGACTGTTGCAATTATCATACTTTGCAGTTTGTTATTAATAGAACCATAGCTATTACATATACAAGTACATGTAAGGGTGCTGATAGCCACATCAAAAGGCTGTCTTTTTTTTGCTACAGCCTCCTAGACGCAAGTGTGTCTGAAATAAATTAATATTAAAGATGGGCATAGCTGGGCTGTGCTTTGTTTAATTGTTATCTGAAATCTTGTAGGCCTTGAGCTGTTTCATGGCAACCAACAAATAGTTCAAAGGGCAACTCTGCTTTATTTTTGTTTTTGAAAAAAACAATGCAGTCCTATCCTCTTCAGTATCACCTAGGAAGGCCACACATAAGATATTACAACCTAGTTCTGTCTAAATGTTTCTTAAACGGTCCGGCAAACTTAGCGACTCGCCAAGTTGCCGAAATCGGCCAACTCGAGCGGGCGAATTGAGGCGCAACCAACAGCACAGTCAAGGCTACGGCTACGGCGTAGCCGACATTGAAGCTAAACGTCATCACCATTGCCCCTTTTTGTTTGTTTACTTTTCCGGGCAAGCGTAACGGGTGACGTTAGCAACATTTCCTCTCGGCTCTCAGCGGTGTCTACGCGATTGGGAGCGCGCTTCTTGGGAGCCGTCCGGATGTCCCGCCATGGTCCCGTTACCGCCGTCTCCCACGTCACAACCGCCGTCGTCGTCTCACCGTTTGTGATTATTGTTTCTCAAAGTTTCGTTCACACTTGACACTATGTGCGCAGTTATGCTGCAGTTGTGCAGACGTCGTCGAATTTCATAGACACCAAAACGTGGTGCAGACGACACTTGCACCTGGCACACACTTGCCCCAATACCGCTTGTCGTTGCGTAGAGGATCACGTGACAGATATGTTCTTGGGGGCCCGAGGCTAATGTTGCCAGATAGAGCCGAAGTTTCGGTTTCTGCTCGTGTTTAAAATTAGATTTAAAAATATATATCCCATTTTTCGCGAAGCAAATGATGTAGTGTCTTTTACTAGTGCTTTTTATTGCGAAATCACTCATTATCCCGAAATCTTCGGAATTGAGCGGAGTTGAGACCCAACGACATAGGAAGTTTTTTTCACGTGCTTCGCCCATGTCTGCGCAGGTGCGTGTTGCTCGAGGTCACCCACAGCGATGTGACGCGCCGGCCAACGCAGAGATCTGGCTGGGACAAAGAGTACCTGCATGGAATGACATGCGCCGACGCCGACATGGGCAAGGCGCGTGAAAAATGCTCCATGTGGTTGGGGCTTGCCCCAACCACATGCCACATGAAAGCTTGGGAATGTGCACAATGGGTTCAGCTAGATCTCATTTTAAAAGTGTTTATCGATGGTCACATCATAAAGCTCTTGACAAAGCTCTGTTGATATCCAAACAGTGCAATTACCTTGAATCCAGTAAGGACACCGACCCATTTTGAAGAGATAAATAGTAAAACATACCAGGTGGACAATCTTTGTGAATGAGACAGCAAAATTTTATGAAAACCTACAGATAAACACCAGGCGCCAGCTGACATATTGGAATTGATATTGCAGATCGCGGACGCACAGACTAGCGTTGCACGGTGCAATAAACATGCGGGAACTCGCAAACTCCCATGTCATGGGAACTGATACCTCAGATCACGAACGCAGCATACTCGCACTCCACGATGCTATAAACTCCCTACAAACTCCAGTGTCATGGGAAATGATACCGCAGGTCGTGGACACAGCAGATTTGCTTTTCATGGTGCAATTAACACGCAAGAACTTGCTACGAACTCGCATTTCACGGGAATTGATATGGCGAACGCAGCAGATTCGCGTTTTATAGTGCGACAAGTAAGCAGGAACCCGCTACAAACTCGCGTGTCACTGCAACTGATATCCCGCGCGTGGGTGATGCGATTCGGGTCGGAGACTGCGTAATAACTGACGGGAATCGGGGTGGGGCGATATTTCGGGACTTTTAGCTTATAAATATTTGGCCAGAAAAACGGGATGGGCTATCCCTCGGGGAGGGCGCCCTTACGGGATTTTACGGTAAGTAAAGACCAGTGTTTGCTTATGCTGATGCAATGAAATTGTCAGGGGGCTGCGCCTTTGTGAGACTCCATTTTTTCATGCAAAAGGATTAACTGTCTCGTGGAGCAAGCTGACGTCATCAGTTTGAGTGCGAAAGCGGCACCTAGTTTCCGCGATCGCCTTCGGTTCCATTGGCTGGCGTGCGTCGACGGGGCTCCCATTGGCCACTGCGCTCGTCAGTTTCCACGACCGCTCACTAGTGGTGCAATACTATCGATAGTCGCCAGAAATTTGACTATCGATAGTAAAAAAAACTATCGATAGTCTACTATCGTAAAAAAGCTATTGATAGTAGTATCAATAGTCGACTATCGGAAAATTATTGTTAATCGACTATCGATAGTCGACTATCGTAAACCTATCAATAGTACTGTCGATAGTTTTGCGTCGCTCCCTCTTCTGTTTCTCGCTTTATTTTTTTCAAATGGGACACCAACTAGCCTAAGCACTTACCATCCCAACTTTGGTTCAGCTTGGAGTGATGACGAAGACGTGGAGTTTGGGCGAAGAGAGGAGGAAGAAAGGCGAGCTGGCGGTGCGGCAACTGTGTTCGCTCTATACTCGCGGTCAGCTTTCTGTGGCAATCCGAAGAGGAGGAAAGCGCGTGTACAGCAATTGGTGCACCCTCTCCCCTAGCATTGACTGCATTGCCACAGAAAGCTGACCGCGAGTATAGTGGTTCAAAACTATCTATAGTCGCCAGAAATCTGACTATCAATATTAAAAAAACTATCGATAGTACAATCGATAGTCGACGATAGTTCTGCGACACTATCGATAGTACTATCGAGAAAACTATCTCGATAGTCGACTATCGAGAGTTCTGCGACACTATCGATAGTTTTGAAAAAACTACCGATAGTATCGATAATCAATTTATCGATAGCTTTGCTTCACTACCGCTCACCCCATGGCGCTGCGTCTCCATCAGCGCGCCGTTAACACGGAGCGTCCAAGGTCACCAGGAAAGCACGTGCGATGGCCGGCGACGAAAAGTATGAAGCAGACGAAAAAGGGAGCGGACGAGCGGCTGGCATGCTTTCGCATTCACAACTCATTAGAAGTGCCTCGAGCTTTTTTAGAAACCTTTGCGCATATTGCAGTGCAAGAACATCAGAAATGCATAGTCACGAAGCTCCATGTCAAGAGTGCCGTTAAGAGCAAAAATATTGGATTTTGTGCAGCCCCTCTCTTCACAAGAGCCTGCATTTTATTATTTATTATTATTTCCCATTTTTATCGCTGGAGCTAGGATTTCGGACACTGGTCTCTATGTATTATTTTAAGGTTACTTCACATGCTCACGCTATCATTCATCAACCAACATGCATTTCGAATAGCTGCTACAATAAAGCTTTCTTTTTAGAAAAAGGCTGGCTTTTGTTGCACTATTGTTATGGTTGTACCTGGCGCTTTTACTACAACAGGTAGTCGAGCAATCGAGGAAATTAACTGTTATGCTATGAGGACTTCCATACGTCTTTTGGTTGGACAGGCTAACACACTTATCTCGATAGATTATGGTATGCTTGCACTCTTAGGTGGCTAGGACCAATTGCATTGTTGCAGCAGTTAGTACGAACATGCATCAGTGTTATTTCACACTCGACTCATTGCTCAGCTTGGTGCCCCAAATGAGCCCTTTCCACCTATGAACCAATGTGACCTACCATCGAGTACCGTGCACCCGCCCATTCCACACTAGGCTTCGGCAATATTGTGGGGCAACTCCACTCAGTTGGGAAACTCGCCCTTGAAACCTGGGCTGCTGGCGTCCACAGACACGACCGAGACCAAGCTAAATATAACACGCCACCCTTTAGCAACGAGTTGAAACAAATGTTGCTTTATATGACTACTGCAAGATGGCGCCACCGGCCCTTCCGTGACTCGACGGAACAAGTGCAGCCATGCAGTTCACGGAGTGGCCGCTGCGGGAGAAAAGGCAGCGTTGCGATCGCCGTTGGCTCGGTACTGGGATAAGGATCGGCGCCACTTTTTGAGAGCAGGCTTTATGGTAGTTTCCCAACTGAGGGGTTCTAGTAACAATGAAACAAACCTAAGCGCCCATTTCCAAATCTGTAAGATCCGAGAAAATATGCACAGTACATTGATATGCAAACTTGATGACCAGACAAGCACCCCACACCCCCTTTTTTCGTGATTATTTCTAAATTTTTAGTGGGCGCTTGGCCGGTATTTTGCGGTAGCCTACTTTATTTTCCCCTTCTAGGAGCATTGGTAAGTTAAGTTCCACACTGAAGTGTGCGAGGCAAAATTCACAAGATAATCCACAATACCAAATGTGTAGGTACTGTAAGGAAAGCAATGCACATTATCACGATGCCCGCATGACTTGGTAATTAAACGCCACAATATTTCAGATGTCTTCAACATCTGCAATATTTTACTAAAGCACCTATTGACAATGCACCTTTAAGGGCAAACAGAAGTGGGAAACAAGTGATCGCCCAAGCGAGAAGGCAGCCTGCTACGGATGCGAAGCCTTTTATTTCCGCAGTACGTCCTGCTCCACCGTTCACTTCTTTGCCGGGGCCTTCTTGCCACCCTTGGACTTGGCGGCAGCTGCCTTCTTGGGGCAGCGGCAGCGGAGCCGCCCTTCTTCTTGATAGCGGCAGCCCTGCGTGCCTCGAAGGACTTCTTGAGTGCCAGTTGCCATGGCTGCAGCTTCTCCTCTGGCAGCTTGACCTGCAACAGAGCCACGCTGCTATTTGAGCCTCAAGTATGCCATACCAAGTTCACATTCTTCAATGAGCGAAAACTCCCAAAACTATAGTCTCCAACAGGATGAAAACTCCCACTTCCAGCACGAGCTTTCTACCTTCGCTAAGTCCAGGGCTTAAAGTCTGGGGGGTCTCAGACCCCCCACTCATTTGAACGGAGGGTCTGAGACCCTCCTCCAGAGCCCCAGCAGTAGTGAAATAAAAATCATATCTTGCAATAAAATAGCTTCGTTTTCAGGGATGACACATCTGGGGATTAGCAATTTCGAGGGTTGCAGGTACAGCGTGGGCAGAGTCAGCAGTGGGGTTTATTTTATGTGCATCTATACCCGTTTTCACCTCAAGAACCGTAGGTAAAAAAAGTCCGACTTCTCGCAGATGATTACCAATTTTCACCTTTAGGTGGAGATTTAAGATATATTTAGTAGCATTTTGGAGTGGATACACGTTATCTTATCAAGGAGTACACGTTCCAAACGCCAAAAGCATCGCCTGTGCCTCCGACAACCAAATCTGGCGAGAACTCTTTCGTGCGGCGTATGAACAATGCGCAAACTTCCTTGAGGTGAAAACGGGTATAGTACATTTCGTCAGAAACCCCCCCCCCCCCCCTCAACTTACAAGAGACTTTAAAGGGACACTCAAGTGGTTTTTGAGTTCGTGTTTTGATGATGACAGCTGAATTTAGACGCCCTAAGTATCCCTAAAAACCAAAAAGTATAGTCATACGGTGATTATTTCTTTAATAAAAATGTAATTGAAGGCCGCCAAACCTCGGATCCATCCGAAAACGAAACCACTCTCATTGGTCCTCGCACGCTTATCAAAAGGATCTCGGGCCAATGGCGTTGGACGACGTTCCGTCGCGCAGTGATCCCGAGGTAGCCGCATCGGCCGAACCTCTTTGTCATTCGAGCTTCGATCATGGCGGAGTTCTCTTCGCTCGAGGACCTGACGCCGTTAGAGCAGTTAGAGGTTGAAATTCTTCGGCGGACAGCCGACCTGGGGATGATTTCCTATGACGCCACTCCGACGTGCGATGTGGAGGATAGCAGCGCTTCGGAGTTTTGTTCGGGTTCCGAGGACGACGAAACGCAGACCTTTTCGGGCGTTCTTCGATTTGCGGTTTGGGCAAGTCCTAACCAAACCAACGTTTGACATCGCAGCGTTACCTCTGGTACGTGATGTCAAGCGATGTCGCCACGTTGACTTTCGCCTCGGGAGGACGGAGGGAAGGCTGGTTCAGACATGTGCAACGAGCGCGTATTTACGACTGCGTCCGTTGCAACCGGAGCGACCGGAACGACCGCTCAGCGCCGCGCGTACACACACCTGCAACCACTACAACAAGCGCAGCGGGTCGTCATCTGTTTCAGCGGCCCCTCTAAAATGGGACGCACTGCTACTCAATGCCGTAACAGAATATAGACAGACAGTTTTCCATACCGTAGCCAAAAGCTTTATTATTATTTTTTCTTGATAGGCTTGCAGGCTACAGTGGATGAAAAAAGAAAATAAAAAGATGCAGTACGCCGTCTTGGACGATCACGACTCTAATACACGACATTACCATAGTACAAATATCGCCACACGCCTTTTCTGCGATTATAAAAGACAATGTAATCTTAGCAGCGATATAGCAACGTAGAAATATGATTTCGTGATCAGATAGACGTTGCGAGCGTTCAGGATTGCTAACACTAATCACTTTTCTCCGGTGATGAAAACGCGTGAAAATTCGCATCCTTTATACGGTACGCGCCAGTAATACCTTGAACTTGAGCACACGCATGAAATGCGCCAAATAAGAAATCCGGGCGATGTTCGAAGACACAAATGCTTAGAAAGCACCACTGTAGTCGAAGTAAACGAACACGACGGCACGGGCGTTTCTGCTGTCTTGAGAGTGCCGCCACGACATCGCCGCACGAGTGGGTGGATCTTCCCTTCTAGTACGTGCTGGGTTATCATAGCGACACACGACGAAAATTCACAGTCAAGGATAGCGCTTTTACGCGGAACGATGAGCTTCCACCACGCCGACCACGCCAACGATCACCACCGACGCCATGTTCGCAGAGAAGAAGCCGGCCCGCGACCGGCACTACCGGCATGCAACGCGCGCCACCAGTTCTCCTCGACCTGTGATTGGTCTGCCGCTGCGGTTGTTTCCAACGCAGCGGGGAAAGAAAGGCCGCCAAAATTTTCAAACATACGATAATTTCATTGGTCCTCGCAAGTACAGAAAAGAGTCCGCACGTATTTTATTCCTGCGTGATTAATAGGCGGTTCTGCCTTCTACAACTGAAGATACTCATTCACTGACGCTTCCTTAACGCCATCGCACCAAAAAGTAGCTTCCCCAAAAACCGCTTGAGTCCCCCTTTAAGCACTTGCCGCTAATGCTTCAACGTCTTGCGAGCCTCGAGCATGTGAGCACAGCCAAAGACACGGCAGAAAACAGCAACCCTGCCGTTCTTACCTTCTCAGTGACTATAGCTTATTTCGTGAAAGCTATCCAACAAGTCACTATAAGGCAACTAATGCCTGCAATGCAAACTAAGCATAAAAAAAAAAAAGCGTAACAAAGATGGCGATTTTAAAAGTAAACTTAAAAATGGGCCAAAATCACTGCTGCTGCAGGCTGATTCCCGAAGAAATGCATTCGCTCTCCGATCGTCAGGGACCCAGTGGTGCACTTTGTGCGTCTAAAACTGTTGTTATGCTCCATAGGGCTATTTATGGTTCAGACGACACCGCAGTTTACTGCTATTTGGTGTAGGTCTGTGTTCATGTAAGGCTCCATTGAAACTATGCACCTTCCAGTAGTGCCGCGTGCATAACCGAAAAGAAATGCTTCTCCGTGCATCTAGAAGTTTTGTGTTTATTCCTACAGCGAGTGTAAGAGATAAGGAGGTCAGAATGACCTTGCCTGCGTCAGTCTCATCCTAGCTCTTTCTCCAAACAATCTAGGCTGAAAATCGAGATCACGAGCACAGTAGATAAGGAGCCAAGCTCGGCATTGCAAATTCATTTACTGGTTCACTCTTGCAATAGCCAACTATGACGCTGACGTCTCGTTGCTTTGCTGCTGCTTTGTTTAACGCTCGTTTTTTTGTTTTGTTTCTGGTTTGCCGAACTAAACTTCATTTTCAGTTCATTATTCGTCGTCTCTTTGCCTTCATTCGTGATAGTATAACAAAGCATGGTGAATGCAGCCTCTCAGCAATTTTTCTGTGGGGTGAACATTTCAAAACCCCTCTTCTTCCTGGTGCATTCACATCAGGTTGCTTTGCATGTGCATGAAGGACGTGGCGCACGATGCACAGGGGTGGAACTCATGAAATGTACTTGGGAGCAGCCACAGGAGCAGCTGAAACAGCTGTTTTGGAGCCGGTTGGGAGCAGCTAAAACTACATTCTGGAGCAGGCTAGGAGCAGCTCAGATCGGCTTTCATTGCACTTCACCTTGTGTCTTAGGCAAGCACGGGAGCAATTTCAGTTGTGCTTAGCAGCCCAGATGAACATGAGTGGTTAGGGACCTAGGAAGATGGGATAACAGTTGAACAGGTCGCGAAAACTTGAACCTTTGTGAGCCTTAATGAGAACCAAAAAGAAAGTATCATATGTTTACGAAGATAATGCCCTTGATAATTTCTGAGTGGCCTTCAGCTGCTCAAAATGCAAACCAGTACTGCCTATCGCACAACCCACACGTGCCCGACATAGTAAATATATGTGTAAACCACGTTAATTGTGTAAGCAACGCAGACGAGCAGTTGAGCGGAGGAACAGGGCAACAAATTTCGAGTCTATACTATTGTGCAATCCCAATTTTGAAGCTGCAGACTACGAATAATGGAGTTATCGTATTCAAAGCGATAAGCAGGAGCAAGATTAAAGTGTGCCGAGCAGATCCACCGCTCACGTAGAGAGCTGCTGGCCGGCAAGGTTTCAGATCGGGCTGCGTTTCAGTTCTATCAAATCACAATTTATAGTGCGGGAATGCGGTTCCAACTTGTAATGATGAAGTACCAAAAGGAATCCTTTGCTCGTTTGTTTTCAACTGGCTGACGTCCGGATCCCGGGCCACAGAGCCTCAGGCAATCCGACGCTTAACAACTCGATCTCACCTCAGCCGACTTTCTTAACCGCTTATGGTTGAAGAATAACAATCCAGTCGCAGGTGGTGTAGCGCTTGGAATCACACCCGAGTTTTTTAGCGCGCTTCCAACTTGGGATACACAGGGAGAATAAACAGAGCAAAGGATTGCAAGGTCAGCTAAGCGTAAACGCGCTCATTGTTGCCAATCGAGTTGATAGAAACCGAAGCCAAGATAAAATACAACTTTTTGGCGCTTACGTTTAGCGATTTGGTGCATAATGGCACCAGGTATACTGGCTGTGGCGCAGTGTTACCACAACATGGCGCAGGATGGCGCAGACAAATGTGTCTGGCGCAAAATGGCGCAGCCGTTCCACCCCTGGATGCATGAAAGCGACAAAGCCATTTCGTTGTTGTGCATACAGGGGCGATGACACCGTGCACTTACGGCCCGGTGACATTATAAGGACGTGTCAAATATGGCGTGGCAGGCCGAAGCACGTAATCGCAGCCCGCAGGAGCTTCAAGGGCGTCCAAAGCACGCAACCGCACTTTAGCTGCTTATTTCGAGAGGCTATAGGCCAGCACGCTCATTTACAAACAAGCCCAAGCGAGGTGTGGGCACTGTGCGTGCGCAGAAAACAGATTCGCTCGACCGTTTACGCATGTCCATAGCAGCACCACTGTAGCGGCGTGACATAAGGGCCGGCGTATTGGCGTATAAGCGATTGAACGCATAGCGATGGCGGCCGCATACGATTCGATGGTGATAGAGCGCGACAGCGTGACGCAACACCTAGCAACCAAGGTGCAGTGGGGGACAACAAGGCTAGCGCGTACTTAGGTAGCTGGCGGGGCGCCGTGTATGGGTGGGCCAAGGTGGGTTAACACTTTATAATGTACCATTTGCAGACTGTCACTGCGAAGCGACATGAACGGGAAAGCCAAGTGGGTCAGCACGCGCCCGCGATATGCCTGCCGTCCTCAGTGCACGACCTCAAAACTGGGCGAAGGGGACGCCGCAGGTGATCTTCAGTTGCTAGGTGTTATGTCATGGCGTTGCTCCCTATAACCAGCCCATCCAGTGCAGCCTCCTTTGCTATGCGTCCTATCGCCAAGCCTCGCGAAAAATGCACCCCGCTGCCATCTGTTGGCGCTTGCAGAAGGGGTTTCCTAGCCAGTGGGGCTGTGGCACCTTTCAACTTGGCGACGTTGCAAACTTTGAATACGTGCGCTCCAAACCAGTCCAAGGTCAGTGCATGTACCAGGGCACCAATGCTAACATGTTAAAAAGAAAATACCCTACTTATTTATATTTACAGGGTTTTGAAAATGTCAAAAGACTTACGCCTCGCTTCTCAGCCAGGAGGAGACGCTTCTTGAGCTTTGCTTCTGGTTGAGCAGCACAGATGCTCTGCGGGTCACTGCTGCGTACGGGTTCAGCCTCAGCATGGCGTTGAGGTTCTTCAGCGGGTTCTTCTTCTGAGTGCGGCGCACAACCTTCTTGCTGCATTGAGTAGAGAGCAAAACATGCGCAGTTTGACTTGAGAACTCTTCAAACCCCGAAATCATGGGTCCTTCCTAACAGGGAAGGAACAGCAACACATGGGGCCCAACCTATTGCAAACATCTCTTACCCAAGGAGCCCTGATGACCTGTCGGATCTCATCACTCTTCAGGATACGGCTGATGTCAGAGTTTGTCATCTGGGGCTTGGGAAGGCTGCAAGAAAAACGTGAGCAATTGAAAACGCTGTATACTCTTCAAGCACCGCTCAAGCAAGAACTCGTCAGACGGCCGATGTGACCCACCTGAAGTTCTTCTTTTCGGATGAGGGCTTCCTGTAGGTGCCGTACAGCTTGTCTAGACGGCGGAAGGCGCTCTCCGTCCAGATGACGAAGCGTCCGACGTGGCCACCAGGAGCCATCTTCAGCAGGTTCAGCTTGTCCCACACGTAGCGTGTCCACGCCTGATGCAGAGAGCACAACCATACTCATGCACACCCAAGCTAAGAGCCGTGCAGGCTAGTACTCTGTTCACCTCTAAGCTGAGACTACGGTGTAAGCTATGTCCTCGTTGGACCAGCCATACGCCTCTCATTTGCCATGTCATCACGCTCCCGGCCATACCCAGGTGCAGGGAGCCAGGTCAGGTGATAAGAGAGAGGCAACAGATTGGTGCAGCGGGCACGCAGCTCCCACTGCAGTTTCAGCCTAAGGGTGAACTGAAGATAGAGATGCACCCTACAGTAGTATTGTGCACTAAGAGTTAAGAAGCAAGCTCAGTTTAGCTCAACTATCATTACCCCTTAACTGGGGATCACATTTTTAGAAGCCCTGCTATTTTGACCTTGAAATGGGAGTGCTCCAAAGACGCACAACACTTCTTTCGACTGGAGGGAGCATGAGGTGAAACGGGTGCCAATTTCTGACGGGGGTTGTATGTGTTGCCATCTATCGGACACAATGCCAAACACATTAAGGTTTGTTTGCGTTTGCTCGCTGGAGACATAGTTAAACTGCTCTGGTAGGAAATGTCGGTTTCTTTGTTCGTTCTGAAGTATAAATGCGCGGATGTGGTGTGAAGTTTTGACAGTCGCAGAAATTGCGGCGTCGCATGAGCGAAGAATTGACATTGACTCGGACATAAGTATGTGCAGAGAAACTAAGAGGAGGAGACGAGCCTGCATAGAAATGTCAATGCCGAGCTCTGGTTTGAATGACTAGTGGGAAGACCTCAAGCTAGCTGCCATTATTTCCAGTGCACTCGCTGAACATGTTTGAATGCGAGAGCCAAATGTCTGGACGCTGGTGTTTGGCGAGCGCAGTGAGAGAAAGGCTGCTAGCTTTAGGCCTACCCTCTAATCATCCCAACCAAAATTCAGCATTCCTCAAAACCCACTTGCAAAAACACTTGTCTTCATGACCTACAGTAAATATCAAATATGCTAAAATGAACAGTGTCTTTGTTTCTCTGTACTTCAATACAACAAGAAGCAAACATGTTATTCTTCTACATTATAAACAAAAGGGAAAGCTTGGTGCAAATAAGGTTTTCAAGCCTTTTGGGCGTGCGACCATGCCCCAAGGCAAGGTCACACACTCAAGCATAACATCTCACCACTTAAGGGGTTAAAGACTCATCAATTAGTGCCACAATGAAATTCTGGCGAGTTACTATGGTGGCCAACGTTTGAAAGGCCTGTCACCAGGGCACAAATGATCCTTGACGCTAACCTACCTGGGATGTTCCTGAATGCACGAGTAATTCCGTTGTCGGCTTCAACACCCACTCAGGGGACCCAGCCTTTGGATACGCCCCTGCGGTTCCTCATTTACCTTGCCAGCACGCAGCCGGACGGGACTTGTACACTCATGTGTATGCAAGATCTGTTCTCATCTGTCGTTGAGCAGAACTCGTCCAAACTCTTTTTGCAAGTTTCTAACCCAATCCGTTCAATTTTCCCTAACCTTGAGAAAAAGCCACACGCAGCGGTATGCTAGTGTTCACGCACGGAATATGTGCACAATGCTCCACTCTTCCGTGCACCGAGGGAAGACGGGGTTTGACTGCTAGACAAGTCCATAGTGCCGTGCTACCAGCAACGACGTGGCCCGATAATTCTTGCAACGCAGATCGGCATGCCACTGGGACCTACCAATCTCAATTATCCCACGATTAAAGGATCAATCCCACCACATATTAGGGCAAGGGCAGTTGCTTTACACCACCGCAGAAGACCCTGTTTCCGAACCCCCTAAACGCTTTCCCTGCAAAGGAAGGCGACACATCCTGAAACTCCGAGCGTCTGTAATGACAACCTGGGACATGACTTTGTGACGGTTGATCTTTTCCCGCCAGAGACATGTCTCATTCCACATACGGAACCTGTGCAAGTGTGCACATTTCACTCCCTTTCCAAGCCTAATAATGAAGTAACTAATGAAGTAATTGCACCATCTTTTTTAAGTTACTGCCGAGAGAGCCAAACATGCTATCTTTCACCTAGTGCAGATGTACCGCTATAAGCCACGTTCAGGCTGATTAGGTTTGGTAGAGACTATGGTTGACTGGCACGCATCATCAACTGGTGTCTAGAACATCCCAAAAAGCGGTCCCTAAATTTCTGTCCGACAACACCATAGAAGTGGCATGTTGTCGGGCGGCTGCGATCCTGGTGGTGTAACAGCAATGGTGGCGGATCTGGCAGAGAAGCATGTTTGGCTGCAGGTTGCTTTTAGCTTGACAGACCACGGAAGCCTAAGCAGCCACGAGTTAAGACTCCGCGACGATTGTCTGCACTTTTTGCCATGACTTCTATGACCAACCGCCGAGATTGCAACAACTGACAACGCGACTGTTGCCCCCTTCGGGGCCACTTTCGACGTGTGGGCGAGATAGGATGCGAAACACGCCAGACGAGGATGCGTTCCAGACACCGTAGCGGTACAGCAACTCGGGAGGCATGGAGGGGCTGAAGAAAGCCTCACCTTCTCAACATCTGCCCATGCCTTCACCTTCTTGAGGAAGAGCACAGCCTCCTTGGTCTTTTTCAGGTCCTGGACTTTGTCGCTCACCACCAGAGGAACTCAGGAATCTCCTCAATCTTGTGGCCTGTTCCAGGGAAGCACGCAACATTCTCGATCAAACTCCCTATACCGGCCCCAGAAAAACAATAAACAAAGCCCGGAACACTGGTAAGCAAACGGGAGATAAGGAAATGAGGGTATACACTATACAGTCGGAGTCCACTTATAACGATACCGTTTATAACAATATATCGGTTATAACGGATGAGCAACGATGGCAACCGTCCACTTTCGGGCTGCGTTTCAATGGGTAAAATAAACCGCTTTGCATTACGATGCTCCAGGGCTGCGATATCGGATATAGCGATTGATTCCGGTTACAGCGCGCGCCGAAAATGCCAGCCGCCGCCGGCTCTCCACCATGACATGCTGCGCCCCGCGCCACGCATCCTTCCACCCCCTGAGAAAACGAGTCGACTGCGCCGCTTACTAGGAAGCGAGAGGGAGCAGCTTTCCGGGCTGCGACTCCTCCCCCCGGGCCGAGCGGCACAGCTGCGTCCGCGCATCTGTTCGCGCCACTGCATTCCGCTCACTCGCTGTTTTGACGAACTTTCATCTTTCTCCGGCTTTGGTTTTACGTTTTCTCGTTCCTGCAGACGCGGGACGACGGACGTCATAGCCGATCCGCCTGCGGTGCATTCTACAGGTTGCGCTCGTCGCAGCAGAAAAGAAAGCGCATGGCAATCCCACTGGAAGTGAAGAAGAGCCTTTTAAGGACCACAGTAACGGCCAAAAGTGTCCCGGCCTGCATTGGTTAAGTACGGACTGTCACAATCGACCGTATCAACGATCACATACGCTCTGCTACCAAGGTGACTGAGAGTGGCTGCAGTGGGATGGACAGCGGGAACCGCAAGAGAGTTAGAGCAGAGCGCCCACAAAGAAGTTGAAGACTCCCTTGTTTGAGTGGTTCTTGAGGACAGCTCGTGCCCATAGAACATGCCCATCAGTGGGCCAATTCTAGCCGCGCAGGCCGAAGCAGTTCGCCTACATGCTTCCTGAGACCGA
Organism: Ixodes ricinus; assembly: GCA_037355805.1. Lineage (NCBI taxonomy): Eukaryota > Metazoa > Arthropoda > Arachnida > Ixodida > Ixodidae > Ixodes > Ixodes ricinus. The sequence goes on from JAZHYW010018262.1 coordinate 133,288, forward strand.
CTTCGAGCCAGGTGGCGGCTGGATACAACGATTTGAGGAGGAGGCACGGGATCGTGTACCAAGGCCATTACGGGCGAGGCAGCATCCCCTCGGCGTGGAGGCAACGCCGTTGGGAAGGGCCGCTGCCAGGCATCTTGGAAAAGTATGCTGACCACGTCTACGACGGGGATGAAAACTGGTCTTTTTTTTCCAGTTGCTTCCCTCGAAAGACACGCGGTCAAGGGAGACCCGTGTAGGCGGGAAGGGCAGCAAGAGTGCGCGTTACCGTCTTCCTGTGCGCCAACATGGACGGCCGCGACAAGTGATCCAAAACTTTCGCGATGGGAAAGTCGAAGAGCCCGCGCTGCTTCCGCGGTGCTGCAGAATCCCGGTCGCGGTACCGCCACAATGGTAAGGCGTGGGTGACGTCGGGCGCTGTTTCCGCGAGTGGCTCGTGGAGTTCGGAACGCGCGCATGGAGCGGCAAAGAGGAGAGGTGGCTCTTGTCGCGGAGCAATTGCAGTGCGCACCACTCCATGCCGGATATGTCAAGCGTGGAAGTGTTTTCCTTCCGCCTAACACCACGGCAGGCTTGCAGCCTATGGGCGCCCGGCGCGGTCGCCAACTTCAAAGGTGCTCTATCACCGCCCGGCGTCCTGGACAGAGCTTCTGGCCGAGATATGGACAACGCCTGCACGGGGAGGGCGGGAACCAGACATGAAAATGACACTGCTGATGGCCGTGCAATTTATTTTCGGAGCGTGGTGTGGAGTCACGGCGGCCTCCACGGTGCAAAACTGCTTCAGGCAGGCGGGCTTCGTTCGACGGCGTCACACGCAGCGAAGTAGGCGGGGAGGAAGAAGGTGTCCGGGAGAGGCCTCGCGAAGCGCCGCGGCCGATGAAGGGGTGCCGGAGTTGTGGTCAGCGCCTGACGAAGATGCGTCGTGGTCTGGGCGGCGCTCCTTCATGCAGGCGATGTTGTGGAAGCGTCCGAGTGCCTCACTGATGAAGCGATCGTCGGCGGCGTGTACGTGCTGCGGACAGCGGTGAGAGCGACGACTCCGGCGACGCGGTTGAGGAGCCTACCCAGGTACTGTCATCGCAGGAGGCCCAGCGGATGATACCTCCCTCCTGGGACTTTGTTTTCGCGAAGGACCTCCCCGCTAAGCCACGTGGAGCACCTAGATGCTCTAGAAGAGATTTGCGCCAGCTTTGCGTGAAGCAATCAAAGCTGACAGACTATGGCTTTTCTGCAAACAAGTAGTTGCACTTGCACTACCTTACTTGCCTGCAAATAAAATGTTTTGATCTCTCTCTTGTCTTTTTCTCTTCAACCCGCTTATAACAATTATCGGTTATAACGATGGCATTTCTTGGCACTTGGATATTGTTATAAGTGGACTAGACTGTATACACAAACTCGCGTTTCTGATGTCACACAATCTCCATAATTATAAATGAGCTTTTGGAGTTATTCTTCTCAAAATCAGGTTTTTTTCTGCCCACTGGTTTGGTGTTTCTAAATCTCCATTTTTAATGTAAAAAAAAAAATTGAAATTTACAAAGTAAATTTGAGGCCGAGTGGGCTAGAGCACACCAGCTCGGGAGCACATGGAGCGAAAGCTCGCGCTGCAGAGCCCAAGGATCCTGGGTTCAATTCCCACCTTTGCCCATTTTGACCTGGAAGAGCATCGTACAGGCGCGCGGTCGTGCATCACTACTGCGTGGTGCACGTTAAAGGCTCCAGGCTAGCAGTTGTACTGCACTGGCTACATTTCTCCTCTACAGCTGAGAGACAAGTCGCCCGTGGAGAGAGACTAAGTTCTAGGCTGTATAAACATGCACACACCCCAATATTTTTTTTCTATTTGAAAGCTTTGACTGGCTTCTGCAATGATCAACAAATACAGCAGCGCTGATCATCCATCGTAAACGAATGCTGAAGATAAAGACAACGCTTCGTCAGTCCTTTGAGGTTAAAAAGGAGACTGGAGCGGCCTCTCCTCGGGAGTATTGCTGACTTGGCGCCCTATGAAATCTAGCGTAAAGTGTTCCAGGATTTTTCTTTGTCATTGAGATCTTGAATATCTTGACTTTTGTGTGAATGACAAATATTTTACCAGCGAGCGTCTTTACACTTGCTGGTACTCGCCGGTAATAAAACATGAAACCCCACATATAAACGGTGAGTTGGTGGTGTATACTGTCAGAATATAATAACAACCAGCGCTGGTAAAATATTTGTCTTGAGAATGCCATTTCCAGAGATGCCAGACTAACATGCATATCATTCAAGATTCCAGCGAGATAAAAATTGTGTGCCCAATGCTTCTGTAACAGCACGGCACTGTAGTACAAAAGTCAGCATTTTTCTTTTCTTCTGTTTATCTCCGAAATCAAGGGCCATCATCAAAACTAGTGATTGAAAAATGCTTATTTGGGACATTAATCTAAGTGATAAAATTCTATGCTGTGTTTGCATTAAGTATACATGCAACATGTACACTCTGCAACATTATTAGCGCAAAAAAGCCATCACCAGTTTTCTCCATTTTTTTCTCAGTACCAAAGGACCGTAATCAAAACTACTATACTGGTGGGAAGTGCTCAGTTGGGGAAATAACCCAGGTGGTAAACTTTGATGCACACCAGTATACCCTTTTAAAGATGCGAAAAACTGTGTCGCGCGGTGTAGCTGCCGAGCCAGTGGGGCAGCCTACATACCCTTGGAGAGAACCAGACCGGGCACTCCGGTGGCAGCCACGGCAGAGCAGATGGCGTAGCGCTTCTGAGCCACGTTGATGCGGCGGTGCCAGCGGCGGTAGGTCTTGGTCGGGGCAAACATGCGGCCACCTCGGCACATGTTGCCAAAGGCACCCTGGCCGGAACGGTGGGTGCCTCCACCACGCACACGTGGGATACGTGCCACCGCACGACCGGTGCCCCAGGACTCGGCAGAGGTCTGGTGCCCTGCGTTCCGAGCAACACTCCAATAAACGGGGATACACTAAAATGCTCGTCTCGAGAAGGCAGCAGAATGTTTCTAATTGCGAAAAACAAAATGTGTGCTTGAAAGAGTATATTCGTATAGACAATGAAAACAAAACTGTAGCTCTTAGCTTAGAAATGGGTCATTGAAGAAGTGACAATTGTTCAATTAAAGGTCCAAGCCAACGTTTTAATTGAAATTAAATGAGGACTAGATCACACAATCTAGTCACGAACAGAATAAAACAGCAGGGAGGTCTTTAACTTATCTCGCTTTCAGTACAAGCCTCCTCCCTTCAATCACACTTCGTTGTCTCGGGAAGTTCAAGCATGCCCAGCGAAGAAAAGCACAATAAAGTCTTCCCATCCAAAAGAGTCACTTAGCACTTGTCCCGTCCGTGACTAAGTGCAGGGAGTCTCTTTCGGATGGCCAGCTCTTACTTCTTTCATAATTTTTCTGCTGTGAGTGCAAGCTCTAAGCAGTACTGAAGGAAGGAAGCTTGAACTGGATGCACTGCAACCAAAAGGCCCCCCTCCTCCCCCTTTTCTTTCCCTGGCCAGTAAACCATAGTCAGCGCTGTCTAGCAAATTATTATTTTTAAATTCCCTGACTTTTCCGAGGTTTTCTCTGACAAATTCGGGTGAAATTCCCTGACCACTGTGGAGATTACAACTCAAGGCATTGAGCACTTTGAGGATCATTTTGCACGGGCCTAATCCAACTTGCATATTCCAAAATATTCGAGGTTTGTCCAGTGCGGATTAAATGAGCCCTTTCTTCTCGCCGACATCGTCAGTGAAGAGGCTACTTCCGGAAACACGATGAAAATACGACGCTCAACCACACACATCAATAACCCAATGGAAGCATGGCCACCAGATGCACACTTTCGGTTAAGGGGCCCTGCAATCATATTTAAGCGTCTACCTTTTTCGCGGTTTCCATGTCTCTTGGGATTCGGGCAAGCCAGCGGGCACGGAGAGAGTAACTAAATATAGGTGCGTCATATTTTAACCGGACGACGCGGAAACCTCCTCCACCTACGAGGGCGACCCGCGTTGCCGAAAGCGCGCGATATGTGACGTCTTAGGTCCTGGCCTTACTACTGGTCAGAGCCGCTAAGAGCTTTTTTTTTAGTCAAGATACAAAATATAAGTGTCGGGAATTGTTTCAATTATGTATGAAAGTAATTTTTGTTCAGTATTTTAGACCAGAAAAGAAACAAATGCAGTTTATAAAGTACGGAAACAAGAAATGACCCGTGGACATACCCGCCAACAAGCGGTGGAAAAGGCGGCGCATACTAGAAAGGAGTAGTGGGATCAGGCGCCGACACGGAAAGGTCCCGGATATACGCGGCGGCGCTGCGGTCGTATACCGGCTTGAAGATCCGACCGGCTCCGAGCGTTCCGAAGGCCTTCGGCGCGGGCCCTGCTGGCGATGGCCATTTGGCGGTATGGCAGCGCGAAGTGGCTCCCGTTCTGAACTGATCTTTACCCCGTGTTTGCTGTTGTTTGTGGCCAATGAAGTGTTATGCCGAAATAGTCTTTAATCGCGCAGCAAATGCAATGCGAGCCGCCCTGGCCGCCCACTGCATGCAGCCTATCCAACACATGCTTTAGTGGCGCCCTCTCGAGCCGGCGACATGGAGTGCGGCAGCCGTGAGCGCTCGAATGGCTCACCACCCCTCCTCTAGTTCACGGCCACTCAAGCCAGGACCTACGACGTCATGAAGCAGGTTATTTTTTGCTTGTTTTTGTAATTCTATTTTGCCTATAACTTTTAAAGTAAGCGAAATTTGAGAAAGAAAAGTTTCATTAAGTTACTCGTTCAGTGCGCTCAGGTTCGGTGCAAATTATAAAACCAGTCAAATAGTTGTTGCAGGGCCCCTTTAAGGCCATGCGGCTTTCCCATTTGTTACTAGATCTAGTAGCTCTCACTGGATTTAGCCGGGTGTTGCGCCTCAATCCAATTCAATCCAAGGCTTAAACTGGGTTTGTCGGCTGTTCCCCTTGCATCAGGTAGCACACTCTACATCGGGTGAGCAGAGCCTGCGCTCCGCTCTAAGCAGAATTTATTGCCTATTTTTCTGCACCCAAGTCCTCAAGTTTTTGCTCAGGGCACTCGATGGCGTTTCCGCCGTTTTCCCTGACTGGGTTCGCTTTTGACAATATCCCCTACAATTCCGATTTTCCCGGTAATTCAAATTTCCCTGACAATTCCTGGTCGCTGACACCACTGCATAGTGGATGCTTCTGAAGCCTTGTCGGAATGTTGCCGATGGCCTATTTTCCATCTGAAGCCATGGAAATAGGTGACAACGTTTTGCTAGAGTAGATTCCTAATAAGAGATGAAAGATTTGGACCCCAGTGATACACCTGCGATATAGCCATTTTAAAAACATACTGGTTCGAGATCTTTCAAGAGGCAAGTCGTATTCAAACACTACCGTGCAGGAGCTTGCATTAATTTGCCGAGTACCCGCTCCAATCCGTATTCATCAGCAAACATCCTGCAACCGGATGCCACCTCCGGGCTTTTCAGACAACAAGACAGGCGCAAAGAGTCGGTCGGCGTACCGGCTTCCTTCGAGACGGCGTATGGCTGTCGGTTGTTCTTGGACATGTTCACGTGAACGAAGTTCACGATGTCCGGCCTGATGGGCGCCTTGAAGACGGCCGGCAGGGCCACGTGGGTCCCGGACAGCTCGTTCTTGTCATTGTACACGTTCACGAGGGGCCTCGCTATGGTATACGCCTGCGAAAGAAGCACAGATAAGACCAGTCGGTTCGCCACACCAAGTCCTCGGGTCAGCAATTTAAAACTACCGCAGCGCTAATCACTCATGTCTCGCGATACTGACAATAAAACTGACAACTACGAGATCGCGATCGAAGCGCGAGGAAAACAATAAACATTTAAAAACTCAGTACACCGCGAGGTTAGCTAGGAATTCAGTTAACCACGTGGCAGCCAACTTCGTCAAATTAAAAAAAAAGGAAAAAATGCCATATAGAAATATTGGCGCCTCGCGTTTGTCTATGCGAAAAATTCTAGTTATAACCAATTTGTGCAAGGAGAGCCGCTTTTCCACTAATGGCAAGGCAAAGAAAAGCGGGGCATTCTTGCTGGCACAGAAAAAGTTGCTTAGGCTTACGGCCGGCAAGTGTGCTAATTGAATTTGACGATCATACGCCAATAAAACAAAACTACCAACACGTTAAAAAGTCGGTAAGCACACAATTATTGCCATGTTAGATATCTAAATTGAAATTTGCAAAAAAGTCTTACCATTTTTACGCTTTATGTTACAGTTGTCACCGATCGCCTTTGCATATGGCGACGTCGGAGATGAAAAAGGTCGGAGGAATACATGGTGCGCATAGAGACGAACTACATGCTTGGATCCAAAAATAGTTCCGTCTAAAATAAACTCTAGCTACAACTGTTCGCAAATATTTTATGTGCATTATGTTATAAACATTGTATTTATTACGTATAACTTTATAATACCTTCAATATTTTGTAAAAAATTGCTTAAGTCTTCCAAAGCAGAATCGATCGAAGTCGCTAGGTAGCGGAAGCTATCGCCTGTTATAAAGGGGTAGAGCGATTATTTTCCGTACCATCCATCTCGTAGTTGACCGCTAACTAGTTGGCGCCATCTCTCGAACGCATCCCAAGCGGATTTTCGTTGGTGCTCTGCAGGAAAGACGTTTACCCAGTTTACCCGTTTGCCAAGCTCTGTAAATATGGTAAGTGGAATTTCGATCTTGCTGGTTTAAAACGAAACTGGAATAACATTCATATCGCCTTGTTTTCTGGCCTCTCTCCTAAAACATAATTTCTTTTGTCCTTGCGAAGGCTGAGGAAATGAAGCTCAAGTGATGCTCACCAGAGTGTCGTGGTCAGCTACTTGAAATTCGCGAAATCTCAAAGAGCACAGAGACTGAAAGTGATCGACAGATGCTTCGACGACGTGAAAAGCTCGAGGTAACCTTTGCTCAAATGGGCGAACGTTATTTTGATTTGTCTGGAGGTCGGTGTCATGGAAACGATCCGATCAACTCCGCGCCACAGGCTCTTGGACGAAACGTACACGGCGGAAGAAGTCAACCAAATCCTGGACGATCTCTGCCCCGTGATCCGCGCGGAGGTGGAAAGTGAGCTCATCAACGCGGTGCACGCCAACGTGATTCTCGTGCGACAACTCTGCAAGCAAGCCGAGCAATGGCACCTCCAACTCCAGGCAGATGTGTCGGAACTTGAAGATGGGTGAGCGAAGTTTTGCCGCGCTTTTTGAAAACAAACACAATTTTCTTGGCCTTCGTCCAAATAACAAACAACGCATAAAAAAAAAAATTGTGGCATTTAGACTTTTTAGTTTTTTTTCTAAAGGATCGACAAAAAAGAAAAAGAAAGAAACATTTTGGTCACTTTCCTTTTATTTTTGTAACTCACCAGCACGATTTGATTCGTCAGATGATGAAACAAGACATTTAACAATAGTTGCACTTTCCTTTTTTGGTACAGAAGGGGCTCCTTTCCCTATCCCGCTGACATTTTTAATAAGGGACAGCGTCACCCCCTGGCAGGTATTTTGCAAAACTCCCTAGAGAGAAGGTAGCTTCTGAGATTGTCAGTGCACAAACTTAAGCTTCCTCTGACTGCTCCATATCGGGAGGAACCTCAAAGGCCAACTCCGACCAATTCCAAAGATTTCGGGGTAAAGAGTGATTTCACATGGCGATGAGCCTCCTTTTAGCGAGTCGGCCGCCGCGAAGCGTGTGTACGGATGGTTCAGGTGAGTCAACATTTTTGTAATGAGCCACCACAGGCTGCCGCGGCAGTGGCTGCGGCGGCTCATTACATTACAGCTCATCACTGGGGTGAGTTAAGCGTACGCTCCAGTGATACACGCGCTTAGCAGGAAGCCTTTTTAAACAGCGTTCTTTTTCGTTAAACAAAGTTTTTCTATGTTGTGGCTCCGCTTTCTCGAAACCGAGCTTCGATAAAACGTGCTCGTTTTCTGAAACATGTTTCGATGAAATGACGTTCAATCAACCGTAGTAAACCTGAGAATTTTAGCCAGTGCAGTACAAACGCTAGCCTGGGGTCTTTAACGTGCACCATGCAGTAGGGATACACACTGGTACTATGCTCATCCAGATCGAAACAGGCAGGGATGGGGATTGAACCCAGGTTCCTTGGGTTCTACAGCACGAGATTTCGCTCTACGCGCTTTGAGCTGTAGTGCGTTAACACATTTGACTACCGATCCCCCTTTTTTATTGGTAAACTTTTAGTTTGACAATAGAGGTATCTGTTTTTTTATTAGTTCTCATGTCTTTCAGTTCACTCATTGAAAAAATACGGGACTTCGAAGAGCACCAGCTAACCTCAGGAAGGCCTCTTCAAATCTCAACATCGAAAGTCACGAAGCTAAGCCCATTGGAAGATGCTCATGGACCTGGAATTCTTTTAAACAAGGTAGCCTTTTTTATTGTACAGTGGCTATGACATTTTATCGAATGATCTTTGAGGACCATTATTTCAGGAAATCAACAGGCTGAAATCTGAGAATGTAATGCTAAGAAATCGGCTGAAAGATGTTGAGGGCCAGGTATGTCTAACTTTTCACTGAGCTGGCTTTAATATTGAAACTGCACTTAACCTTGCCAATTATTGCAGGTGTCTCAAGTACTCAAGCAGAAGTCTGAACTGGTCGAAGAGTTGAAGCAAAAGCAAAGTGAACTTAAGCACAGCATCGAGACCCGGGTATGTAACTTAAAGGCCACATGCCACTGTAACTGTAGTGTCATTTTGTCTCAAAATTTTGTTCTAGCTTGTTGTACACCAGTCTACTAGGTTACGTTATATGTTGGCAAGGCGGGAGAACATACATTGCAGTGGCAGCTACAGACTGTCAGTGGGTAGCTTTTATTATCCCTCAATGGAGGGAAGCATACGTTTAAAAGAACTTATGTATACAACCCTTGTAGCCTCTAGATAGCACTTTCTTTTGTGATGAGATTTTAGTCTCTTCAATTTAGTTTGGGAAGGTGATAAGGCCCTCTGCTCTAGAAGCCTACTTTACATTAGATTAAACATTTCCATACTTCATTGAGGAAAACAGCTTTCACATATTTTAGATTTGTTATTTAACTTACTGGGAGCTATTGAAAAGGTTTGTGTGTTAGCAGACATTTCTGATCATCAGGTTGTGGTAGCAGCACTACTAGTTCACCCATGGACATACAAGCACAAGCCAAGGAATTGAGAGAGTAAAATGCAATGTTATGATGATAAGGCAGTGTTCTAAAAGTTCTAAAAGAAATAATTGGCACTTTTTTCTCGTATTTGTTTGAACTGTCAGATGAGAGTAGCAGCAATGCACTCTGGTATGTATAGGGTGGCACAAACGGATCTGACGCTGTAAAACAAGCCGGAAGAATCGGCTCTTGCACATAGATAGCACAAACTTTCACCAAATGTGCACTGAACAGGTCAGTGTTACGGTGCGAAATTTCAAGGCATAGTTCTCTTGCCAAAGTCAATATTGGGTGCATTGGTAGATGACTGAGTTAGCGCTATTAACTTGTGGTGCCATCTCCCGATAGGTGCAGCAAGTAGACGACGCACTCTGTTGTCTGCTTGCTGCAGCTATCAGGAGGTGGCACCACATGTTAATAGTGTTGCTAACTTGGTCACCTGCAAACGCTCCCGACGTTGACTTTGGCAAGTTTGTTGCTCTCATTTCTTACAGGAAGAAAAATACGGCTTAATAATTTTACAAGGTAAAACGGGCCTGCTGAGTGCACATTCGGTGAAAGTTTAAAATGCCGATTTTTTTGGCTCGTTTTACAACATCAGACTTGCTTGTGCTGTCCATATACAGGGTGTATTTTTTAGTCTGTTCAGAATTCAAGGCAAGCAGGGAACCTGCATTAGGGTTCTAGCAGGGCCAAGTTGGTGGCCATGGCAGCCACTAGAGAAGAGGCACTATTTTTTAATAAATTAGCTAATTAACTAAAAACACTTAAAATTTTTATATTTGGGGGCATATTGTATTTGGAGAATTGAAGTTTGACTTGAACACGGTATAGTTGTGTCGTGGAATATAAAGAATTCGTAGTGGGTGCTACAGGCGAGAAATGTTACCCTTGTACACGGCTTGAAATGGAAACTAACCAGGCAAGGATCGCCAGTGATGTCAATCTCTCTGACTTCCACCGGCTCCGCAAGTGATGCCTGCTGCGGGCGAGAAATGGGAACTAACCGGACAAGGAGCGCCAGTGATATTAATCCCTCTGCCCTTCACTGGCTCCGCAAGTGAAGCCGGCTGCGATAACACTGCTCTTTCTTCAGAACTATTGAGGAATGGAATAACTTGCCTAAAGATATGTTCTTATTGAATACTAAAGGTTGTATTTGATGTAATAATATTCCACTTACATTGACAATTCTTTTGTTGGTCTGCAGAATTTATGAGATTAAGACCAGGTGACAAAAGTGAAATTTGAAATAGAAGGCCAAAAGTGTGATAATTTTACATTCTATGTTTTTTCCTGAGTACTGTTGGAGAATGGAATATACATAGATTGCCTAAAGATGTGTTCTTGGTGGATTTTTTAAAAGAATGTTGCATTTGATGTAAAATGTGTTTTTGGTATTACAGTTATGTTGAATATCTCTAGTTTGTATGAACCCACTGCTTGAACTGCTAATGTGATGGTGACGCAGATTTATCGTGTGAACATATAAATTTACCATAGCCTTTCTCCTATAGGAAAAAAAACTAGATGCATCTACAGAATTTATTGAAGACCAGATGATGAAAGTGAAACTTGAGATGGAGGAGGCAAGTGGTCTTTACCGTTTGCATATCTATCTTTTGTTGTACCAAGCTTACATATTAACCCTGCTAGTTCATTCTTCCAGAGCCTCCGCAAGAGCAGCGAATCACAGCAAAACCTGGAATCTGATCTAACGCTTACGAAGCATAAGCTGCTTGAAGTGCAAGCGCAGCTAGATCTGGCTGAAAAGGTTTGTGTCCGCTTTAGTTTAAAACTCTTGCCTCTCTTGATGGCAGACTATTTGTGAGAGGCATGAAAGTTTGCAGACAAGGTGTTGCAAAGTGGTCCAACTTAAGGACTGTATTGGTATGACTTCTGCATCATGTCCTACAGCAATTGTTTGACAGTGGTGGGAGAAAGTGCACGCTCATGTCGCGCACCTTCTCCTGCTGTTAAAGCATAAAGAGTATGTGTTGTACATTCTGCACTGGTACAAATCAGCAGATGGTTTCATTTGTGCCGTGCAAAGTTTGTTTTGCTATGTGACAGTGTCATAAAGCAATTTCATACCACAGTGAATAGTTTTGTAACCCTCTGCCAGAAATTTGGCGTACATCCCCGTTCCAGGGTCCACAACATTATGGGCCTGCTGAGTTCTGTGCTCTGACTGCCGTTGAAAAAATATAGGTGTTCTCAGAAACTTTGTGTTATGCAATGCTTGTGTTGATACTCAGTGTTGTAAATGGGCACCCTTGTTCCGTTCAAATTTCATTCAGGGGAACTTCGAGTTTCCTACAATTCCATTCCTTTCAACTCCTCAAAATGACACACTGGGCCGATTCCCACTCCTGGAATGGCTGAAATCCACCATTCCACTCCTAATTCCTAAATGTAAAAAAATGGCCATTGGAAGCCACATTGTGTTACTGTAATAAAGCAGCATAAAGGTGCTGACGTTATCAAATGCAGAGACGACTGCAAAAGTATGCAAAAGCTTCCTCAAAGCACTCGTTCTACTAAGTCGAAGGGTGGTTGCAGAAAGCACTTTGTGGCACCTGGTGTCACTTCAGACATTAAACACGCGATCAATCGTAAAAGCCTCACGAGTCGCGACAGATGCCCAAAATTAAAACCATCCATTTTCTATACATGGTTAGCGTGTTGTTCATTAGATAAGGGCTTAAAAGTGTCTACTTTGTGCGTGGTGCAAGCAGCTGCCTTGCTCTTTGCTTCGATACTTGCACAACAGCACCACTAGTGCGCTGCTAGAAGCACGCACTGCGGCAAGAACAAAATATTGCTGACAAAGCGCAATCGGTATACGGCGACAGCACAAAGGACTGTAGCACCATATTAGGAAACCTGCCTTGAAACGTAAACTTACCTCTTGCATACAAGCAGACAAGGAGACACGAGACGACTCTCCTAATTGTATCTATAAACTTTTATGTTTGCTGCACGATTCTTGCGATTTCTTAACATATTCAATCCAATTCCTTATTTGGGTTCCGCAAAAACACAAGAACAGGGTGGCCAGAGTGACAGGGAGTTAGAGCCGCAGACATAACAAGACGAGCTCAGAGAGCCGCAGAAACAGAAGAAAAGGGGGGGGGGGGGGCTATTTATAACAAGAAAGGATATGGAGGGAAGTCCTTTCCAAAGGGGAGAAGTGTAATTGTTGACTACAACGAATGCAACCGGTCAGCAGAAAGTTTTTTTAACCGCTAGCAAAAATTGTTTGGTTCGCTATCCAGCCACTGCTCCTGACACCCGTTATGCATATACGGCTAGAACTTATTTCTAGGACAATAAAGGAAACAGGGTCACTGGACACATCTGTGTCAAAAAGCAGTCCAGCTGTACGTAGGTAGTGTAGTACAAGGCTGCCAGGACTGTGAACTTTTCTTTTAATTCTAGAACTCTTTTTCGTCTTGTGGACACTGGAGGGAAATGGGGAGCACACTTAAGGGCTGTTTATACTCCAATGGCGACAAACGCAACAAGCGCCAGCGAAAACCGGCATTCATCGGCCACTGTATCACGCTGCGCCAAGAAGTGCCCGAACGATGGTGTTTACAACCCAGCGTAGAACAGCCACTGTTGCCAGATGGTCCCACCCAGTGGTCCCACCAAAAAACTGCCAAATGGCTAGGAGGTATAGCCCAAATATAGCCAAAGCCATAAAAAATATGTAGCCAAAATAGCCAAAACAAGGATTTTTAAGCTTTTTATTGGCAATTTTGTACACACATACAAAACATGTTACATTCTCTTTGTCAACGCTCAGATATGCAACATTTTGTGTACATTATGTCGCTTGTGAATTTTTAAAGAAAAAGCTTTGGAAAGATAAAAATCTGTACAACACTGATCCTTCGTAGGTTTTCAGAAGTACAAATCACACACAAAGACAACTCTATTGTGAAGCCCGGGAGATATGATCATACAGTAAAAGAACAGAATACAGAACCAGAACGGTCAGAACACTGGGAAACACTGGGAGTTTTCAAACCGGAACCCCAATATCAAAGTTCATTACCAATATCCCACCCCTCTCTTTTTCTTTGTGTAGAATATGAGTGTCCCCCATTCCGGTTGTCCTTTCTTTGGGTGGGCGACGACTGGAACGTAGTCAATCGTTTAGCGGTGAAGCTGCGGACTTCTCATTTTTATGAACTTGGGTGCCTAAGGATTCTCCCAGTGGGCACCAAAGCAGCGTTTGGAGAGTTCAGTCTATGTCCGGGTAGAAGATGCGCTACCGGGCCTGTGGTAATACTGCAATCTGTTTGGTTTGCTTCACTGCGCTGTGGGGAGACTGCTTGAACTCTGCAGGCATTGCTTGTCTGCGCATTGTGAAAACCCCCGAAGTTTGGAGAAGTTTCAAGCCTTTCTCCTTCCTCTTTCTCCTTTCAACTTGCCAAAAGAGAATTTTTTTTTTCGAAACTGGTTAGAAGTTTGAAATTTAATTACCGTAGTTTAACCTCGAAATTCCACGTGGAACCTGAGCTTCGAAAAAGTTTGCCGCGTCCTTACAACTAGTGACATAGCCAACCACGAAATTTTGATGCCAACCAGAAAAAATGTAGCCCAATTCGGCTATATCTGCCGCGGGCGCAGCTGACCAAGTAGGCAGCGCGCCCGTGGCCTAACGGTTATCGCGCTCGCCTTCTACGCAAAAGGCCAGGGTTCGATTCCTGGCCGCGCCTACACATTTTTGATAATGCTGTAATGTGATGTTCTGGTGAATTCGAGAACCGTCTTGCTGATTCGAGGTTAGAATGTTCCACACGTCGAACCTTCTACGCCGCATGTTCCAGAAGCCCACGCGGGTACAAAAGGGGCTCCGCGTGGCAACCCGGAGTCAGTTTCGCCCCAGCGTTCGATTCTGCTCTTTCGCCGATTTCGACGCCCGCGACGCTCTGCTGTTATCTTTTGTTTCCTTCTTTATTTTGGGCACAAGTTCGCCCCCATTAAACGTTTCAGTTTCCTCAGTTATTCCTTGTTTGTCACCTCGTCATTCGTGACATTTTGGTGGAGGTGCGGGGTACCATCCTATGCCCGTAAAGCGTACCCCTACGAAGACAACCCGCCCGAGTGAGGTGCTCAGCCCCGGAAGGCTACCCTTCGCCGAAGACGCCGAAGCCCGAAGAAGCCGTCGGATCAGAGGTCAGTCCCCCGAATTGGGCCCCTTGCCCGAAAACCGGAGGAAGAAAATACCGACCATGACCACCGCACCCGTCGTCATCCTGCCCGTCGCTCCCCGCACTCCAACGCCCTTTCACGGCGAAGCCTACGAGGATGTCGAAGACTGGCTGCAGCATTACGAACGTGTAGCTCGCCACAACGGATGGACGGCTGAGCAGCGCCTCCAGAACCTGTACTTCTCGCTGGAGGGTACATCGAGGCACTGGTTTGAAAACCACGAAGCCTCCTTCACTACATGGGAGTCCTGCGTCGCCGAACTGAAGCGGACGTTCGTTAACCACCACCGTCGCCAGCGAGCAGAGGACCTACTTCAAACAAGGGTGCAGGGCCCCAACGAAAGCGTGACCAGCTTTGTTGAGGACGTCCTGCGGCTAAGTGCCCGAGCCGATCCGGAGGCCGCCGAGGAAAAGAAACTTCGAGTCCTCATGCGTGGCGTCAAGGCAGAAATTTTCGGAGGCCTGGTCCGCAACCCCCGACGACCGTCGATGCTTTTGTGAGCGAAGCCACCAACATCGAGCGCGCACTGACGGCCCGAGCAAGCCACTACCACCGAATCGCCGGCGCGCCTGCTGCTCCAACCGTCGCTGCTTCCCTTCTGGACCTGAATACCAGCAGTGCCGACAGCCTTCGGGAGATCGTCCGTGAAGTCGTCCGGGAAGAACTCCGCAAGGTACTTCCCGCTGCGGATCGCCCGTCCTCACTGTCGCTCGCCGAGGTTGTCCGGGAAGAAGTTCATCAGGCGCTGCAGCCAGAAGTTCTCGTCGGCGCCACTCCCGAACCGCCCACGCTGAGTTACGCCGCAGCTACCCGACGACCACCGCCCCCAGCTCACAAGTATACGGCGCCACCCCGACGTGAGCCTCCAGTGCCGCAGTATTCCCGACGCCAAGAAGATCGGGCGCACGTCCGCCCAGAACAAGCTGCGCCGCGAAAGACCGACGTGTGGAGGACGGCCGATCGACGCCCGTTGTGCTATCACTGCGGGGAAGCCGACCACATCTACCGACGATGCCCCTACCGCCAGCTGGGCCTACGAGGGTTTGCGCCCAACGACCCTCGACCGCGTCTCGGAGAGCGACCTCGGGACATCGAGGACTACCTCCGCCGCTCTTCATCTCCTGAGTCGTCTCCCCGCCGAGGATTCCGTTCACCGTCTCCCCGACGCTCGCCATCGCCCTTCCGCCGGTCTCGCCGGGACAGCCTGTCACCCATTGCTTCCCGTCGGGAAAACTAGGCGCGGCAATGCCGGGAGGTGGTGTTGCCGAAGACGAACGGTGCCAAGATCCTCCAAGATCGTCGGAGCACTCCCACTCTAACGCCGCAACGCCGCGAAACGACGTTTCTGCAACGGTGTCGAATAACCTCAACGTTATCATCGACGGCCACGACGCGACGGCACTCGTCGACACCGGAGCAGACTACTCCGTTTTGAGTGGGAGACTCTCTCGTCGCCTTCGGAAAGTTACGACGTCGTGGGACGGACCGCAGATACGAACCGCCGGTGGACATCTGATTACACCTGTCGGCAGGTGCACTGCTCGCGTTGAGATCCACGGTGAAACCTGCCCTGTGAAGTTCGTCGTTCTGCAAGACTGTTCGAGGGACGTCATTCTCGGAATGGACTTCTTGTGTGAATACGGCGCCATCATCGACCTTGCGGAGAACAAGCTGACGCTTCGGAAACCTGTCCCATCGGCAGAAGATCCCAAAGCGACGTTAGCCGCAGTGCGAGTCCTCACCAGCCACGTCAATCTGCCGCCGCTGTCGAGTGTCTTTGTGCCCGTCGGGACCGAAGAAGCCACCTGCGGTGTAGCCCTGCTGGAAGGAAGCGTCCAACTTCTCCTAGAACGAGGGATTGGCATTGCAAGAGGCGTAACCGAGCTCCAGGATGGGCGTACACTCGCTCTTGTCACCAACTTCCGGCAAGAGTCACAGCACCTTACAAAGGGGGCAACTGTGGGCTACGTCGAGGAAATTCAGGACTCAGCCGCTATCGCCGTGATCTCAGAAGACGCCTCTCCGACGCAGCATAAGAGAACCACGCCGTCAGATATCGACATCGACCCAACCCTCCCCCTCCCCCACCGACGACAGCTGACTGACCTCCTCGCCGAGTTCAATGAGTGCTTTGCCACGTCATCAAAGGTGCGCCAGACGACGGTCGCGAAGCATCGAATAGTTACTGATGACGACGCACTTCCTGTGCATCGGCCACCGTACCGAGTCTCTGTGAAAGAAAGGGAAGCCATCCAGAAGCAAGTTCAGGAAATGCTTGATGACGACATCGTCCAGCCCTCCAACAGTCCGTGGGCTTCCCCAGTAGTCTTGGTGAAGAAGAAAGACGGAACACTGAGGTTCTGTGTGGACTATCGCCGGCTGAACGCAGTAACAAAAAAGGACGTCTATCCGCTGCCCCGCATCGACGACACCCTGGACCGGCTGCGCCACGCCCGATACTTTTCGTCGATGGACCTGAAGAGCGGGTACTGGCAGATTGAGGTCGACGAACGAGATCGTGAGAAGACAGCCTTCGTCACGCCGGACGGACTGTACGAATTTAAAGTAATGCCGTTCGGGCTGTGCACAGCGCCGGCCACCTTCCAGCGCGTTATGGACACCGTCCTTTCCGGCTTGAAATGGCAGAGCTGTCTCGTCTACCTCGACGACGTTGTGGTATTCGCGAGCGAATTCGACGAGCACCTGAGACGACTGCGAGCCGTGCTACGGGCCTTCAAGGCTGCTGGGTTGACCCTCAAGCCTTCCAAGTGTCGGTTCGCCTATGGTGAGCTGAAATTCTTGGGCCACGTCGTGAGTGCTCAGGGGGTAAGCCCTGATCCTGCAAAGACGTCCGCTGTCGCCGAATTCCCCAAACCATCAGACAAAAAGGCCGTCCGGAGATTCCTTGGGCTGTGCGCCTACTACAGACGTTTTGTTCGTGACTTTGCACGGATTTCTGCACCGCTGACGCATCTGACGAAGGACGACGTGCAGTTCCAGTGGGGAAAGGAGCAAGAACAAGCGTTCGACGAACTCAAGCGAAGGCTCCAGTCGCCCCCTATCCTCGGGCATTTCGATCAGTCGGCGGAGACAGAAATCCACACGGACGCCAGCAATACCGGTCTCGGTGCAGTACTCGTTCAGCGACAGGAAGGGGCAGAGCGAGTAATCGCTTACGCAAGCCGGGCGCTGTCTAAGGCAGAAAAAAATTATTCAACGACCGACAAAGAATGTCTTGCTGTCGTCTGGGCGATAACCAAGTTCCGCCCATACCTGTACGGGATCCCGTTCCGCGTTGTCACGGACCACCACGCTCTCTGTTGGCTCGCCAATCTCAAGGACCCGTCAGGACGCCTTGCTCGCTGGAGCCTTCGACTGCAAGAATTCGACGTGACAATTGTGCACAAGTCTGGCCGCAAACATAATGACGCCGATTGTTTGTCAAGGGCCCCAGTCGAATATCCTCCCGACAGCACCGACGACGACGATGACGCCCGTTTTCTCGGAGCAATTACAGATACCGACATGGGAGCACTTCAACGAGACGACCCCGAACTTCGCGCCGTGATCGAACACCTCGAAGGTCAGGGAAGTTCTGTTCCGCGATTCTTGGCCCGAGACTTGTCAAGCTTCGTTCTGCGGCGAGGCGTGCTTTTCAAGAAGAACTTCGGAACCAGCAACCCTGCCTGGCTGTTGGTTGTTCCTGCCAGCTTGCGAGAAGATATTTTTCAAGCTTGCCACGACGACCCGACGGCTGGACACCTTGGCTACAGCAGGACACTCGCCCGGATTCGTGACAAGTACTACTGGCCGAGACTCCCGAAAACCGTCCATTTGTATACACGGTCGTGCCATGAGTGCCAACGACGTAAGAAGCCTCCGACGAAGCCAGCAGGACTCCTGCAGCCGATATCTGCCCCGACTACGCCTTTCCAGCAGGTCGGAATGGATTTACTTGGGCCATTCCCAACATCGACGCAAGGAAACCGCTGGATTATTGTCGCGACCGATTATCTTACGCGATACGCCGAGACGAAAGCCCTGCCGTCGGGAACAGCGGTGGAAGTCGCCAAGTTTTTCGTCGAATCTATTCTCCTTCGACATGGCGCCCCCGAAGTCTTGATAACCGACCGAGGGTCATCGTTCTTGGCTCAGCTGACGCAAGAGATCCTTCGGCTCAGCCACACCAGCCATCGTCGGACCACCGCGTACCATCCGCAGACCAACGGGCTAACGGAGCGGCTCAACAAGACGATCGCCGACATGATCTCCATGTACGTCGACGTAGAGCACAAGACGTGGGACGAGGTATTACCATACGTCACGTTCGCCTACAACACCGCAGCTCAAGAAACAACCGGGTTTACACCATTCGAGCTGGTGCATGGCAGGAAAGTGACAACCATGCTGGACGCCATGCTGCCCCATGAGCCAGTGGAGGACGGATGCGACGATGCCCACGCGGTCAGTCAGAGAGCAGAAGAGGCACGCCAACTAGCCCGCCTTCGAATCCACGATCAACAGCGTGTCGACGCTCGCCGGTACAATCTTCGGCGCCGCGCCGTCCACTTCCAGCCCGGAGACAGGGTGTGGGTGTGGACACCGATACGGCGCCGCGGTCTCAGCGAAAAGCTTCTGAAACGCTATTTTGGACCCTACAAGATCATCCGACGCCTCGGCGATCTGAACTACGAAGTCCTTCCCGACGGAACGCGCCCATCTGCAAGACGTCAGCCGCGACCCGAGGTGGTGCACGTCGTGCGGCTGAAGCCGTATTACGAACGATAGAACTTTCCACCCTCGTCGACGAGTGAACTGTGAACTGTGAACTGCGGCTCGCGATTATGCTGTCCTTTTGCTGTGGATTTCTTTTGTTTTGTTTTTACTTTGTGCTGCATCGGGCCGATGCACTTTTTTAAAGGGGGAATAATGCCGCGGGCGCAGCTGACCAAGTAGGCAGCGCGCCCGTGGCCTAACGGTTATCGCGCTCGCCTTCTACGCAAAAGGCCAGGGTTCGATTCCTGGCCGCGCCTACACATTTTTGATAATGCTGTAATGTGATGTTCTGGTGAATTCGAGAACCGTCTTGCTGATTCGAGGTTAGAATGTTCCACACACCGAACCTTCTACGCCGCATGTTCCAGAAGCCCACGCGGGTACAAAAGGGGCTCCGCGTGGCAACCCGGAGTCAGTTTCGCCCCAGCGTTCGATTCTGCTCTTTCGCCGATTTCGACGCCCGCGACGCTCTGCTGTTATCTTTTGTTTCCTTCTTTATTTTGGGCACAAGTTCGCCCCCATTAAACGTTTCAGTTTCCTCAGTTATTCCTTGTTTGTCACCTCGTCATTCGTGACAATATAGCCTAGTCTGGCAACACTGAGACCAGCGCGGTGCAGTGTGCCCCGACGAACTGCTTCACTTTGCGCATGTGCATCTTCGTGACAACCGCATTATCTTTATGGGCAATAGCTTGCACCACCTAGCCTAGATGCAATCGATCAGCGTGGTTCGTCCTCGTCGTGTTGTTACGCTTCAAAACAACCATTTGGGGTAGTGGTTAGCAGTTCGAAAACAAGCAAATGATGGTGGTAAGGAGTGCAAACCAGCATTTATTTTTGCCGAAATGTCACACAAATGTTAATGGAAAAACAAAAACGGAAAAAAAGCACGATATTGCATCTATTGAACTAAGCTGCTTGGCAGGTTTTCTGGAATCGTGCCAAGCGGCTCCGGCGATTCCGCCGGAATGCTTCGATGAACTCAATGCACTCGATATTCCGCAGAGACCCATTTCTGACAGATGGACGGTGTGTTATCGTACCATATAGTAGACTTTCACGCTGACTGAAGAAACGGACACCGAAGAGAGCAGATGATGCCTAAATTATGCAATGTACACATTCAAAATTGTAACACACTTTACAGAGCCTATTTAAACAATACAGAACTCAGTCCAATTTTCATTGCATACCGCTACTATTGTTTACAAGCTGAGACCCCAGTTGAAAATTTCTGGCCGGCTAAATACAGGGTGTCTCAAATAGCGGCCAGGCTTTTTAAATCGACCGCGAACATCGGTTTCTTAACCTAGCGCCCTACGCTTTTGTGCAGCGTTGCCCACAGGTGGTGCATTTTTTCTACAAAATTTGCAAAAAGCGAACTTGACTGAGGAAAAAGTAAAGAATGAAAAAGGCTTAACTCCTATGGAAACGCAGCGAAGCAACTTGTCTTCAAACAATAGGGCACCGTTCGACATGGGAGTCGAGAGATGGCGCAAGCGGTCGCGACGACAACGAACGAACATACGGTCCCAGGAGCCGGCGTCAAAAAGCAGACAACATTTTCGACTCAAAAGCGACACAAGCTTTTTAGATGTCAGTTTCCAATGCATGATTTTATCATCCGTAGTAATAAAACACATTAAATGGACACATAATCGATTAAAAAATGGTTTGTCGGGTTATCTGACTTTGTTTCAGGGTACTTATGTTGTCTGCTTTGCAGTTCCTTGTTACCGTGCCTGTTTTTGGTATCGTGACTGTCGCCGCCTGCGGACACATGCTGCTTATGAGCCGAAAAGATTGTCTGCTAATGACACCGACTCTCGACGCCATATGCTTGCATGGAAGCCATATGCTTGCTATGGAAACGCAGTAAAGCCAGTGGTTTTGCTGCGTTTCCATGGGAGTTAAGCTTTTTTATTTTTTTAAACTTTTTTCTTAGGTAAGTTTGCTCTTTTCTGTGGCAAACCCAAGGGGGGGGGCGACGGGGCGGCCGCCCCCCCAAACGAAGTCGACCTCCCCCCCTTCTCGGAGGGCAATTTTACATGGGAGGACCCCCGGTGCACACGAAAGAATGGGTGAATAGTATCCTTATAAATTTTACGCCCCCCCAAAACGGAGTTTTGGATCCGCCCCTGGCTCTTTGCAAATTCTATAAAAAAAAACGCACCACCTGTGGGCAACGCTGCACAAGATCTTAGTGTGATAGGTTAAGAAACTGATTTTTGCAGTCGATTTAAAGAGCCTGGCCACTGTTTGAGACACCCTGTAGTTCAGAGGTTTCACTGGGTCCACCGTTCCCATATATTCGACGGCACTGTTTCAGTCGGAAATGGTTACCGGTGAGTGCGAATAGCATATGATCATATATAGCACATGCATTAGGTCATCCTTAATTATAATTAAACCTACCTCCGACGCGTCATCGGAGCTTCCAGCTCTTGCCGGCACCCAACACCACGTCCCACCACCACCAGCTTGTTAGGTCGATAAGCCTAATGAGAATGGAAGGTAGCGCATCCTCGGAGCAGTCCACGTCCATGCGCACATTCGCCCAGTCGAGCGCACAAACGTTAAATACGCACACCAACATGGGAACACGACAACAGCACACAACACACAGCAGGAACGACAGGTTCAGAGTCCAGAAATGAGCGTCTCGCACACCCCGATTGGCGCCGATGGCCCCAAACGCTCCGACACACAGACGGCCAGAGTCCCGAATGAGGCACTCGCGCAAGGGCTTCTAGATAGTCACCGTCGTCGGTCTGTACTCGTTGACGCCGGGAATAGAGCGTGCTCAAATCCGTGATGATGACGTCGATGCATCATCATACGCTGCGCCATGTCGCGTTGTGTATGATGACTGAGTATTAACCCCTGTTCGCAGCCGGCATCGGCCAATGCGGTCGAGTACGTGTGTGTGCTCATCGATGTTACGATGAAGTAGCCCCATACCAGAAAGCCGCGAGCCGCACTTTGACCCACAAAGAGCCACATGTGGCTTGCGAGCCGCAGTTTGGTCACCCCTGCAAAGCTGGGTTAAAAGTAGAGAGTCGAACCGGTCAATATTCTGGTTCGGGTTCGGGTTCAGTTGTTTTGCATTTTTGTTTTGTTTAGGTTCTGGTTCAATGATGCTTTTGAAATAAAGGTTCGGTTACCGGTCCCACTGAGCGCAATCCAGTTTAAACCGGTTCTTAAAAAAGTTCACAGCGCCGAATCGTTAAGAAGAAAAGGTGAGCTAAACGCAACGTCATCATCATAGAAAAAAAAATGTATGCAGAAATAAGGACAGCAAAACAAACATGTGCTTTATTTTGTTTTGTGATCTTGGATATTAAACTCAATCACTGTTCTATGAAAATTACGTGGTTATACTGGCGTTTGGAAGCCAGTAGCAAAGTATAATACTCGCATGTGAAGTTGATCAGCCAGCAGTGCATGCACAGTGACACTGCGATGGTAGCATGCACCATTAATGCAAACTACCCACAACAAAACAAATTAGTCATTGGTTGTTTAGAACAGCAGGAGTAGTCTGCCAGAGTATGGCAACATTGTTACCCACTGTAGATGAAAAATTTAGCCAGTGCAGTAGGGATGCTAGCTTAAAGTCTTTAATGAGCATTATGCAGTACTGGCATGACTGCACGCGGTACGATGCTCATCCAGATGAAAAGGGAAAATTACCCACATCGCACGCCGGAACAACTTGCTCGAACGACTGAGTTGAAGAGAAGAAAGACGGTGTAGGCCTGTCGAAAGACGATTGAAGCAAAAAAACATAAGAAAGGCAATGGGCACCTTGCTGTTTTTAGAAAATGCGCATACATACAAAAAGATTGTTTCTTCGAGCAGCGCCCAGGACTCTGGGCGACTGGTGTCCCAGTTACCGGCGCCGTAGTCTCGTTCGTTGCGGCTTCACCTCTTGGTGCCTTCAGATTTGGCCATGGCAGAACATACACGCCGACAACCGTCAACCTTTTGTTTATATTTTGATATCTATGTTTGCCTTCTCCTTCCTTAAAAAAATATTGCTAACCAGCAAAAAAAAAAATATGCACACACAACACAAAAAAGCTTTCCACACCAACTCACCGAGGCCAATTCATACTGCACGATGTGAAATATACTTTTTGTTTCATTGTTATTGAGCTGTTTTCATGTTGTCGTTGCCGTTTGTTTAGTCAAAACTGAGCCGCTGACACCCCCGTCGCAAACATTTAATTGACTTTATGCGTCGCCACTTGCAAAAATGCCTGGCTCAAAATTTATTACGCCAAACCATTTCCCATGAACCAGTAACCACCACATGAGATTGCAGTTCCTTTCTGATTCGGGTTCAATATTACATGTCTGATTTCAGTTACATTTTTCTTCCGGATCAAATAAAAATAACGGTTCTTAGTCCGGGTTCAGTCAACACCCTGGTTAAAAGCTACATGCTAATCTTGCATGTTTACAACATCCACTTAGTCGTGTCTCGCGGCGCCAGAAACGACATTTTCACCATCTACAACTATTCAGTTTTGCTTGCTTCACTGAAGGCATACCATTTCCTCCTCGAAGGAGCATAAGCCAGTGAGACAATCGTGCCGTCAGTCACCTCCACTGCAATGGTGCTGTTTCAAGAGCAACTTTCATGCGCTAGTAAATTGTGCCATCAGCCCATAGGCCCTAGATGATAATCAACAAAGTTTGCATAAGAGCCGAGCCCATTCCATTCTCACTCCGTTCCGGGCAAAAGGCACGTAATTTCATTCCCATTCCATTCCCCCAGCACTGCTGCCATTTCATTCCGATTCCAGGGTCGCGAAAGTGTGGAATCATTCCGGAATCATTCCAACTTGGAATGGCAACTCTGCAACACTGGTTGATATGTGTCCAGCTCAGCATCCTAATAATGTTACCTTATAAAATTACATTACATGTTACAAAAAGAAAAAAAAACATGTTATTAAATTGCGAGTTCCACTGCACCAGCACCACTCTGCTTTTATATATTTTCAATGAATATTTCATTAAGAAAATCACAGGCTAGTGGGTAAACCCTTTAACTTTCAAGGTGGAGCTTTGCATCTTCATGGACGTACTATACTCCAGTTGTAGTTCTCTGAAACACGCAAGTGCGAGCTCAGACCCCTGATGTGGTTCTTCCACTACGCACAAGCACTCGTGCTAGTTAAATCTTTTCCCAGTAATATCAACTTGTGCTTGTTTTTCTTAGGAGCTAGAGAAAAAATTCAGTCAGACTGCTGCATATACCAACATGAAGAAAATGCTTTCAACCAAGAATGACCAAATCAAGGAGCTCCGCAGTGCATTGGCTACGTAAGTTTCTTCGTCTACAGATACCAGCAGCTATGACCAGCACACATGCATCACTTCATGCACTGGTTTGTGTTTGCTTTATTGCACTTTTATCTTTACATGTGCCAATGTTTATGTGCCCATTTTGTGGGAGAGAAGTTTTGATACACACCTTTTGTCTTCCGTCAGGTTTCAAACTGGGGACTCGTAAGGCAGTGCCTCATGGAGCTGATACGACAATCTAGTGGAGAGTTATATTTATTTGGAAGCTCAGAATTTTTCTAGCATTTTCTGCTGAACTTTTTAACAGAGTGCAAATTTTGTCATGGCTTGAGACCTAGCTAGCAGAAGATACCACATTGAAATTGATATGATAGAGCACTACTAGAAAAGAAATTACTCTGCTGCACAAGCACATGTGAAACAAGATAATAATCGCAAGTACAACTTATTGGAGTGCTTTTAGCAACACCGAAAAGATGGCAAAAGTGTTTGTTCTTTGCATATTTCTTGGAAACAAAGCTAGTCAAAAGCAGAGCTACAACAGCTGTTGGCAACTCAGGTGATGGAGCATATGCCTGTGATATGACGAGAATTGGGTGGAGTTTACAACAGCCAGTAACAGCTGCTTGATAAAAGAACAGCAAACTGCTCAGAAATCCTGTAATCACTGGTTGTGTGGGGGCTTATTTAAAGTCATCCCAGTTTGTTGAAGAGTTCATTGTTGTACTGCCCCATTTTGTCTCTTTACAAATGTGTTATTATAAGGTTACTGCTAGTCATTTTACTGTGCTTCTTGCTGTTACATGTACCTGATGTCCTCTGCTCCACTTGTTTATTGTTTATTTTTCTCGAGTACTGAAGTAGACTAGGTATTGTTACTTGTACCTTATAGTAAAATAAATTGCATACTTTAAACAGAACCTCTATGTGCACATTTTCTGTTTTGAATTAGGTTGTTCACTCAGCAAAGCAAGATATATAAAGGCTCCAAGTCCATGGTAATAAAATATTGTTTTTATTACAAGTCACATTCATAACTTAGCACATTAAGTTTTTATAAGAATAGTCAACTTGTACAGGCATTGGACATAGGGAAGGAATACCAGTCCATGCATTTAAATAACTTACGGGACATTTTTATGACATTAACACAGTAATCTGCTTGCTATAATACACAAGTCACACCTAAAGGTCAAAATATTTTACAGTACTCTATAAAAACACCGTCACAAATAATGTACAAGTCTAACTTAATAAAAATATGCACGCAGAGGTACAACTTTACAAGCAAATGGCCTTGGTTAAAATGTTGAAGCAGCGTTGCCTCACGTCTGAATTGTCTTGGGTTCCCAAGAGTCTGGCTTGCGCAGGTGTAGCTTGTAAGTGACCTTCTTGGCAATAAACCTGTAGGTAAATAAAGAAAGCCCAACAAATATCAGCAAATTGTTTCATTCTGAAACACTCATTATATGAACCGCAGTTCGTGCCATTTCTCACTTCGTTAATAAAATTCTCGCATTTAATTTTGGGTGCTAAACGCAAGTGCAAGGTTACCTTCTTTCACTTTGTGTCCCCAAAAGGTCATTACATGTTGCAAGTCTATCACTGATAAATAAGAATAAAAAAAAAAATGAAAGCCGTTTACAACTCCCTGTAACGCCGAATTAGAGCGCAGCTCTTGAGGAGGGGAAGGTGCGGAGGGAGAGGTCACATGACCTCGGGGGGGGGTCACGTGGCCTAGAGGTCACGTGACCTACGTGACCTTGCGGTTACGCCGACGCCGACGTCGCTCAAGCTGGAAACGGGCGCCTAAGAGCTGCGCTCTAAAAGGTTGGTTGTGTCTTGTTACAAAATTTTATACTACACTTTTCACCTGAAATAAATATTGTTGCAGTCTTACTTGTAAGGTATTAAGCCCACTAAAAGATTATTGAATCTGTTTTCACACTAAAATGAATTTTCAGAAACTGGTAAATTTTCTGAGATAACTTGTGAAAAGTGGTTGGATACGTGACTTTGAATTGATGCAACTAACTAAAAGTGCACGTTTGGAGTGCAATATTTAGATACGTTGTTATGTTTGAAAACTATACTTTCCTCTGCTTTTTGCTTTTCATGACCAGGGCCTCCTTGTACACTAATAAGGTTTAATTGTTCTAGGGTTCTAACTACAGTTGGTGACAGGTCAGAAGGAAGTGGAAGCTCCTCCCACCTCCTTCCCCTTTATTAGAGCGGACGCTGGAGAGGAGGTCGCCCCTCTCCAGTATTTATGCTGCTAAAGTGGAAAGAGGTGGGAGAGCTTTCACTTCGTTCTTGACATGTCACCGACTGTAGACTACATACCACAGAAGTGCAAAAAATAAATTGTTTACATGTCTGTTCAACTATATAAAAACTCATGTTGGGAAATACTTTAAGTACATTGTGCTTAAAGTTAAAGCCTCATAACATCCTTTGAAGAAAGCCGCCTGCTATCTTGGGCCAATCCAGGCGGTGCTACAGTCGACGCGTGGGTGTAAAAAAGCAAAACGTAAAGATAAAAGGTGTGCGCGTCAGAGGCAGAGGAGAAGGAATGCCTATGCTGTCGGAGTGCAGTGCATGCTATGAGCTCATGTCGCCAATCAAATAACGCCGATTGTGCAACGTCACGGCTTTTATCGTCTTTGAGCACATCCTTCAAGGCTGGTAGACCGTGACAGTGCGCTTTCAGCCTGTGTGTATGTGTTTGCGTGTCTCTTATCCTTTGACAGCGCTCCGACTCAAGTATAGGAAGGCCGTTTGCTATCTTGGGCCATTCCAGGCGGCGGTACGTTCGACGCGCGGGTGTAAAAAGCAAAACCTAAAGATAAAAGGTGTGCACGTCAGAGGAGGAGGGAGATGTCGCTACGTTTTTTATTCAAGGGCATTACCTCAAGTAGGTTTAGAAAACTTGTAATTTACTTGAAGTACATTCTCTCAGTGTGTACTTTTTAAAGTATTTTTTCTGGCACTTTCTGAGGAAGTACAACTCCAGTACAACTCCCGACTTCAAAGTATATTACCCAAATTTGATCTTGTTAGTTTTGTATCACAAAGTGATGCTTTGTCAACAAATTAGTGCCTTATAAGTTGATTGTGGTAAATAGTTTGGCAGTGAGAGTAAAACAACTACTCTGGCAGTGGCGTCATAAGGGGAGGTATGGCGGGGGAGAGGGGGGGGCGGACGCCCCGAGTGCAGCACTCGGGGAGTGTCGCGGCGGGCCACGGAGGGGAGGGGGGGTCGCGATGCAGCTGGGCGAGCGGGGGGGGGGGGGGAGTGTCGCGATGAGCGGGGGGGGTGGAGAAGGGGTGTCGCCGCGGGTCACCGCCACGGGTGCCGCTGACCCTAGTGACGCCACTGCTCTGTGGCCATCTAACTTCATCCAATATTTGCCGCTTTTTCCGAAAAAAAACTGTAGAGGGGAATGAAAGGGTTTCGTGAAGATTGTGCTGAGGTGGCTGGAAGTCCATGACTTGGGCTGCAGAAGGGGAGGGGAGGGGGGGGGTTCAAAATGCATGTGTATTTTATAGGGTTGGCTGGGTGGCGGGGGGGGGGCTGGACGGAAGGACATAAGTCCCCCCCCCCTTCCCGGCTATGCCACTGAGATGGGTAAAATGTGTTGACAATTTTGTTTATCAAACTTGAGGATTTGCTTACTTCGAGTGCTGGTTGTCAAACATCAGCACATACACGCCAGCCTCCCGAACCACAAGGTGACCCTCCATGGGCTGGACGTCGGCTTGCACCCTGACGGATGGCAGGATGACTTCCAGGGCACTCAGGTCCAGGTCTTCACTCAAGGGCTTGTACTTCAGCTCAAAGGTAATGCTCTGCAAGGGTGAGAGGAGGGCATTAGTCACAAACTATGGGCTGTCTCTTTTAGGCAAAGCATCAGAACAGCACTCTTTCAATAGCCTAAAATGTCAATTATATATTTAAAGAACTATCAATAAAGATAGATCAATAACCCAGGACGGTGCCAGCTGCATATTACTAAGAAAGTGAAACTGTCTTAAATATTGATTGGGTAAAGAGGCAGCATCAACTATAATGGTCCAGTGTCAAATGCAACTCAATATTTGTTTATCGAGGAAGATGACCTCTTGAACTCATTTTGAATGGTGTTATCTTTAGATTAAGAAAAGTGCAAATGAAACAATAATTCCAATTTTAAGTAGGGTGATTTGGTCTCATACACGACTGAGTTTACCTCAAATATGACGCTATAGCTGAGGTGCAACCTCACCTAATTCGCCCAAAGTTCTGGACAAGCTCTATTGATTGCCAGAAGTGAAGCAAAATGGATTGCCATATCCCAAGTTCGGAACCATGGAGCCAGGAAGAAGAGGTGACATACTGGCTCAAACCAGACAAACGAAAATTAAAAGCTCAAGTGAAGCCAGAAGTAGAGGTCGCAGTCGGTGGGAACGCCTCCAAGGGTGCTCCTCGTCCAGTAGCGTTCTTCAGTTTTGTTCGTTTTTGGTCATCATTGGGGGCGTGCCCCTCCAAACCAGAAGTCTCCCCCGGCTTCACCTCTGGTGGCATCATGTCGCCTACAGAAGCTTCCTAGCTCCACGTTCGAACTAATGTGCGCTTAGTGCTTTACTTGCAGCAACATACTGCTTGGCACTCTGAGGGTGAATGTGGAATCTTCCCTTATGCCATACAAGCAATTCCTGGAAGTCAAAGTCGAAAGTCTGAACTTCCCAGTCAAACTGTGGCTTGGGCCAAGAACTATATTTTCACGAAAGCCGGAAAGCATGCTCCATCCCATATGGATTTGGTTGCGTTGAAACCGAATTCAAAGGCCACATGCAGAACTGAAACAGTTAAAAACAAATAAATCAGATTTCTTTTATTCACATTAATTTATTTGATTTAAAACAGATTGTTTTTATTTAAATCACTAGCTAAAAATGAGAAATTCTTTATCTCTAGATGTATTTTCAAACATGGCAGATTGATGGTCAATTCATCCAATTACTGAAACAATGCTGAAGAAAGAGTTAGTAAATTTAGTAGAGTTGAATTAGAATTTAGTAAAGTTGAACAAGTAAAAAAGCTAGAGTTTTTAGTTAGTAAAAAGTTTTATTTGCTCTTAATTCGTTAGCATTACAACGCTCAGTTCGACAAAAACTCGCGGTGTCTTGTTTGTCAGCACCGGGGAGAGGGAGAAGGAGGGGAGAGAGTGATGCGTGCGACGCTCCCATCGGTCCGAAGCGCTGACGTCAGCACATGTCAAACTCTCCCTCTCTCCCCGGCGCTGACAAACTGAGACACCGCCAAGCTTTCGTCAAAACGAGCACGTTCGTTTTCGTCAGTCACGCGCACAGCTGGTTCTGAGCCAGAGGAGGCGGCGGTAGAGTGCCTTTATACACACGCGCGCTTTTGCTTCAGTGGTGACATCTCAGCCATTTTTCCGGCCAATCGTTTTTTTATGCATTTTGATGTGCGCGCAATCCGGTGTCACTCAGCTCGAGCGCGTAGCTTTGGCTAATGCATAGACGCCATCTTACCGCCAAGTCACGCACCGAGTGCGCGAGAGCGTCACGCGCTGGCTCATTCAGGGCAACAATGGATGTCGTCACCCTAGGCGGCGGTAGAGTTCCTGTATATAGCTACCTATATATCGAGGCAGCATATCGAGGAACTCTAGGCGGCGGCGCCGCGCAGCACCTCCTACATAACAAAGTCGTAGTGCTGAATGAGATGGCGTCGTCAGAGAAGGCCAACGATGGACGCACATTGGAAACGGGTGCTGCGTCAGCGCTCGACTTCCGAGTCAAGTTTGAGCCGAGCATTGACGCAACTGTCGTACGTGTCTAATCTGTGCCCAGCGTCGGCCTTCTCTGATGACGCCATCTCATTGAGCACTACGGTTTTGTTATCTAGGAAGTGTTGCGACGCAGTGCGGTGGAATGCGTGCGTGCGCAGTTGCCGCTTTGCCGTTGCCGGTTGTTCTTCGCTCTCGGTTTTCGTAGTAGCGGTGCGTGGGCTGTGATGTGTGTGTTTAGTTAAAACCTGGGGTTTCCCCAGGAATTAAAATTAGAGTATTTTTAAAAGGGGAGTTAGGGGGAAGGGGGACATTGAGAACGGAGGGCGTCGATGTACTCTGACAAACGAAGTACAGAAAAGGGGCGAAAAAAAATGCAGGAAGATCCATTGGCTGGATTCTTAGAGAACCCGTTAATATGACCTCTGGTAAACGCTAACACTGGCCCTGTAACGAGGCCTAAAAGAGGCAGAAAAAATAGAGAAAGCAAAAGATAAAGCCAAAGAGAAAGGTGAATGGGTCAATGTTAGCGTTTCGCAAAGGGGACGTGTGTTCCATCTCCAAGGGTCATGCTAACAGATTCCCTAAGAATCCACCAATGGATCTGTCTGCAATTCTTTTCTTTGGTGGTCTGTTTTTCTCGCAATAAGACTTTACTTTTGTTGTTTAATTTGTCTTCTTTTGCATTCTCATTTGGAATAAGACGTCACGTAACTGACGAATGAAGTGGAGGGTAGAAAGAGAGCCCAACGTTCCGATTTTCTCAGAAGACCACTGCTTTGTCCTCGTGTTCAGCCTGATCTAAGATCTTCCTTGCTTGATAATTCTTTAATTTTGATACAAAGCAAATGCACACAAAGATCATGAAATAATATACAAACAGTAAACAAACATATTTTCGGGGTTATTTTCGTGGGAAAGGTTTCATATAAATCTGTAGTCTGATTTAAATCATGATTTAAACAACTTAAATCACCTTGAGTTTTATTCTCCACCATGGCAACACGCACATATCTCATTCCCAGCCGGCATAGACGTCCTGTTTACATCTACAGGACATCCATGGGACATTAGGACATCTTGAGAACATCCATAGAAGCGATGTGTGCTGCCAGGGTCAGAAAGAGAGAGAGGAAGAGTCCCCAGGCTATTTACCTTTGGCTCGCATTTGAACTCCCAGAAGAGCACCGTCTCGGGCACCTTGAGGAGCACCGGAATGCCGTAGGTTCCGCCAGCGTTAACCCAAATTTCTCCCTGAACTCCTTCGGGACCGCAGTCCGCAATGTCCTCCACGGTCCGCGTGGTGCTCATGTGGAACGTGTTCTCCTGCTGGCTGTTGCTGGGTGAGCTGTTGTAAGGGCTGCAGGCAGACAGGGAGCGTGCTATCTCCTCGTCGCTGATGATGTCAAACTCCTGCTTGCGTCCTCCGTCGTCCAGGCTACCAGAGCTCTGCAGGAACTGCAGCTTTCTTAGCTTCGGGAACGACCTGCCATTTGGAAGAGGGAAGCAGTGTGTGGATTGGGCGTACCGCCTTGAAAAAAAAAAAAAGAAAAAAAATTGAATACAAGTGAAGTGACAGTGACCATTAATGGGTTAATTTATTTCTCAATTTATAGACTATTGCTGTGGGGATCGAAGATAAAAAAATGCGCTGAAGTAAACACGATCGAGCAAGCTTCGGTGTCCCATAGAAGCTTTCAGCTCCTCTTGATGCAGTATCACAGTAGCAGTATGATCTTACTATGTGATGAATCGTCTTATTTTTTTATTTAATCGATTGATCTTTCTGTAATCTCACAAATCTTTAAAAATTGCAAAAACAGAATGTATACCTTTCATACTTGCAGTCTTGATTGGTTACTACTGTTGAAAATCTAGCAAAGATACAAACTCATACGATCGATCTCTATATTTTCAGTCTGGTACGACTATTGGGGAGCTTCTCTACAACAATTACAGTTTGTATATTTAATGTTACATTACATTTCTCTCCCTGAATTCCACGAGCACAGATTGAGATTCCCATGCTTACATTCATAAGGTTTCAGTAGCTTCGGTTGTAGTTTATTTTAAGCTATGATAGCACTTGCAATACGAATACGAACACAAAGCTTTAACTCTTTCAATATTTGCATGCACACTTTCGCCCGAAGGAGCAGCGATTTTCTATGCGAGCTGTTTCGATGCTGAAAAGCGGGAGAGTCGCGGTGGAAAGAAATTCATTTGGCCAAGTTTAGTGGGCTTCCTACGAGTCACGGGTGCACTGCGGCAAAGCGACATTGGCGGTGGCTCCTTCAGTACTTTGATCACTGTGAAGACAGAGCTTTATCAGCGCCTGAATGAGCTCGCGCTAACAATTAATTCGAGAAACAGAACTGAAAATTGCCTTACCAGTTTCGAACAATTTTCGGGGTGCTGACTCTTGGCACCACCCCTCCGTTGGTAGGTGCAGATGAGCTCATGATGCCACTGTCGGCTGTGTTCTGCCGGGGCCGACAAACTGCGAGAAAGAGCAGAATTAGTTAGAGCTGTGTGTGATTTATAATACAGATCTTCATTTATGTTTAATTTTGTTTCTTCTTTCGCTTATTTATTTGCAATAAGACGTTACTTAACTGACGAACGAAGTGGAAAGCAAGGAATGGACGAACGAAGAAGCAAGCCAAAGGAAGAGTTGTACAGTTAGACGCGGCTTCTGCTACAAAATATTTGACAAATTCGTTCATTAGTGTTAATTTAGTTAAAATGTCCCATCTTTTACAAGCAAGACAAAAAGGCTAAATTACAGTCTGTCTAGGGTCACATTTGAGGTAAAGTTTGGCTAAAGTATAATATTTTTTATTAAAAATATCTTTGGAATCGTTTAATTATGCATCGTATTTAAACATCAATACAACTTAAAACATGGTTTGGATCAAGAATATGCCTGTTTGTAACTTGAAATTATAAGCCATGCCTTTTTATCATGAGTAATATTTATTGCATGCCAGCGACAGTTTTACTCAAAAGGTACCTACAAATCAACATCCTCATGACATGGATGTTGAATGATGCAAGATATGGTTGCACATTCATATTAAGTGGTGCCATTTTGCATGGGTGTCTATAGAACTTTTTTTTAGGGGGACGTGCAATCCTATTTTTCCAGCGGAGGTCAACTCTATAGAATTATGGGGCATACGCGTGTAGGCCCAACAATACTAAAGGCTGGGTGAGGTGGGGGGGGGGGGGTTTGCACCACCCCACTTCCGGACACCCAAGCCACTGTGGCTGATTACCAACACCGTTTCTAAAAATAATCATCCGCTCGCGGGCCGTAAAAATTGCACATAAAAAGAGGGAAGCAGTTAAAAACGCCAGGCTGACCTGCCGAGTTACACGAAGTTTGGCCGTCGCTGCATTTGGGGGTGTTGACTTCACCAACAAGGTCGTCCTCCTCACTCTCAACCGAGATGGTGGTAGAGACGGAGGGGTTCCGGGCTGCCCTTTCGAGCCTGTCGTGCTGCACTGCACATGCGTTGCACACTCTCGTAGGCCGGCTGGAAAAAAAGAGGAAAAATACTTCACTTAGAAACAAGAAGAACATAGTTCGTTGAAGCAGCCTCAAAGGAACACTGAAAATAAATATAGTTTAGTAGGGTACGTTGTTGGGCTAGTTGGTTCATCAAAGCGCCTGTCCTGTATACTTCTTGTCCTCGTCTTTTTTGCGCTATTTTATATGTTTTACGAAAATAAATATGATGTTCGTTTTCGGCGCGAACGTTCCACTTAAGGTGCACATGTTACTCAGGGTATAAGTGCTACGAAATTTATTCATGGAAGATTTTTCATCGAGCAGGAGCAGATAGCACGTAGCTATTATACTAAAGAAGACAAAAAAGGAACTGTTTTGCACAATCGGCGATTTCAGCTTGGAAGCTACAGTTGAAGGGCTCTACATCAGTGGCGTCACAAGGGGGGGGGGGGGGGCGGGGGAGCGGACCGCCCCGGGTGCAGCGCTCAGGGGTGTCGCGGGGGGCCACGAGAGCGGCGGGGGGGGGGGGGGGGAGTCGCGGCGGGCTAGCGCGAGAGCGGGGGGGGGGGGGGGTGTCGCGGCAGGCTACCGCCCCGGGTGCCACTGACCCTCGTGACGCCACTGCTCTACATATTTTTTTTTGCACAATAAACCAAGGTTAATTTTTGTGAAAATTTTCTTTAATTATAGATACAAACAGAAACTAAAGTGTGGGCTGTAGTCGACAACACAACGTATTACAGAGAACATGTGAACTCGTGTGCGCAAAAGTCGTTTGCATCACCGATTCGTTGGATCAAACAAAGTCCTTTAAACTGGTCGGCAGAAACGTTGCCGATGGATTTTCCTCTTTTAGACCGCGCTACATGACTATAACAAAAGTGCCATGTCGGCTGCATAAATGAGAAGATATCGCCGACTCGGCTCTCGTGTCAGCAATAAAACTCCGCCATTTAGACGGAGTTTGATTGCAATATCTTAACTCTAGTTTTTATAGCATCATTATTTTTTTAATAACAAAAGTTGAGTGGAGTGGACTTTCAATTGATCTCGCAAGCATGTGATCAATTACAAACACAAGGAAATTAACATGAAGGGGAACCTTTACATAAGTGCAAGAAATTCAGAGTCAATATTGCTGCGCGCGCTGTAGCTGACCAAGAAGGCAGCGCGGCCATGGCCTAAAGGTTATCGTGCTTGCTCCCCACGCGAAGAGCCAGGGTTCGATTCCTGGGAGCGACGCGTGCTTTATTTATTGTTTCAGGTTAGATTTCTGGCAAATTCGAGAACTCTGTTGCGTGTTCGAGACCAGAATGTTTTACGCGCCGAATCTTCTTCGCCGATTGTTCCAGAAGCCCACGTGTGTACAGTGTGCTCAACTGTTAAACATAACGCGGGAGCGGTGGCCAGAGAGACTGCATGCGTCACCTGCCGGCTCACTCTGGCAGCTGATGCCGCTGTTGTTTCTGGAGTTACACTCCCAGCTCCGAAAACAATCCCCGATGCGTGACTCGGCGAGAAAAATAAAAAAGGTAGCTCTTTGATTTTGTTTGTTGTTTAAAGAAGGTGGCCTTTATCAGAGAAACTGCAAGGTCACTGAGATGTCGTAGTGAGACTAAAATAAAAACAACAAAACAAACAAGTAAAAATTTAAAGCCTGGGTGATAAAGAAAAGAAACGAGGAGGCCATGCGATAATTGTATCGGGGAGTGGCGACAATCGCAAGAAGAGCCGCCTTATTCTCGGCTGCATCATTGATTTAATCGCTAGACAGCTCTGATATCAGTTGCGGCCACCGCTCCCGCGTTATGTTAAACAGTTGAGCACACTGTACAAAAGGGGCTCTGCATGGCGAGCCGGAGGCAGTCTCGCCCCAGCGTTCGATCCTGCAGTTACGCCGCCATCGACACCCGCGTCGCTCTATTGTTATCTTCTGTTCCCCCTTTTTTTGTGTTTGTTTTGGGAACAAGTTCGCCCCATTAAACGTTCAGTTTGTTTAAGTTTTCGTCGCCTCATCCGTCATTCGTGACAGTATCTTCTCTCATTTGTATTTTCACTGGACTAGGCTTGCAGCTTGGGTCATTTTTATACCCTACAAAGTACTGCTTGAAAGACTGCAACCCTTACCATGCAGCTGCAAACCAGTGACATCACACAAGCTAATTTTAAGTTAAAACTCCGGATACAGTTTCGACCATGTTTGCATAGCATGGTAATAGATTGCTAAAGGTCAGTTTCTGCAAGAATTTGAGAAGAGACTGAAGGTGAATGCAGGAATTTCTTAAGCAGTTATAGCGCTGTTAAAGGGGAGCTCCGGCTTCAATTCAAACGTTTTCAAGTAAACATATTTTCTGAATGTGCAGGAGAAACTGAGCTTAAAGCAGCAAGTAAATTTCAAAAGATAATTTTAAATAATTTTTAATTGTAGAAATACGATATAGCCGAAACCGAAACTAACCTGCAACTTTACTGGTCCGCCATCTTGTTGTGACGTCAGATGTTGTATAAACATCAATACGATGGGCAGCTTGAGCCTGTTTCGCCCAGCGTCTGAAGCAGTCAGAAAGCCGTCGCGATCGTCCGTGGGAAATAATGGACTACGATTCATCAAGCTTGTCTTAGTCAAGCAGTGACCAGCAAATGTTTTTAGATTTTCAGCACGAGATTTCAGTCGATTCGCCGTTCGCATTCGATCAGGCGACATTGCCTCCGAGGGGACCTCTCGTGGGGGCTGCATTCGCGATCCGCCGACATATGGACCCAGATGCCGCTTCGAAACAGAATGGCATGGAAGGTTTTATTTGCTAGCAATGTGTGAACTGTTTTCTAGCACGACGCGAACACTAGAAGCCAGCGTTCGCGTCGGACTGCTCGGACCCACTTCTGTCGCAGAAACTTCTCGGTCGGAAACCAATAAGATGTCACTCTGCTGCATTTCTTCGTGGTGTTATTGCACCACACAGCCAATCACCAATTCCGCCCACCCTCCATCGCATGCCGCAAACAGCCTAAACCAGACGCAATTCGCAAAACCACAGACGCTCACTATCACTACAACGCACAACGCCGTGCGAGTAGGGAGCGTCGTCTGCCCTCGGATACAACATTTGACGTCACGAGTGCCCCTGCTCGTTGTTGCCAGTAGAGCGGCAGCAAGTGATTCGGAGGTGTACGCGTAAACTCCAAAATTAAATTTTCTCGAAAGAAAATTAATATTTTGACTAAATATTTCGTAGACATACTCACGGGTGGATATTAGTACACGTGAAAATTTTATAAAAATCAACGACCATCAATATTTCGCCGGAGAAATTCGGTTGAAGTTGTTTTCTCTTTTTTTTTCTCATATTAAGTAAGCATAAATTTGTACCTGCTTGCAGTTGTCATCAGCCAGTTGTTAGAACAGTTATGGCAGAATATTCTGCCACATAGCCTGCAGTGGTGCTGTAAAAGAACAGGAAAGTTTACTTGACATCTCGTTAAATATATTTGAGATCATACAGGGCAATGCAGAAATATTTCAGACAAAATTTACAGAAATCACATCAGATACAGACGGCGATTTTTTGGAATCATGCGACACTAAAAGCTTTTTGTTTCCCCGAGGAGTTGATGGAATAATTTTAGTTCGCTTAAAATAACAGGCTAAAACTGTTTTGCGGTCTTTCAATGCTTACCTTCCTCAGGGTGAAGCTGAATGCAGTAGAGCACTGAAGGCAGCTGTCAGCTTCGTCATTGTCCATCCACTTGTCTGTGGCTTGGAGTTTTTGGAGAAACTGCAAACTGTCATTTTGTTTCCACAAAGTGTCTTTCTCCCTGAAGGAAGAATCAGAGGAGGTTTTTTTTAACTTCTTTGTGGAATCTGGGGGATGGCCCATATAGTTTTGTGATTGAATTTGTTTATCGATGAACTGTATTTTGTTTAAGAAAATAGTACAAACGGACTTTAGTAACACTCAGGCTTACCTGACAAGCTTGACAATTTTCTTCTTCAGTTCAACAGAATCCACCTTGAGCTGTTTCAGTTGATCCTCGAAAGAACTTATAATGTTGCTGCTCTCTTCAAGCTGTTGCTTTAGGTGGTCACTCTGTTCCTTGTCTTGGTCAGCCTGGATGCGAAGCTGCACAACAAACTTCCATGAGTGATACTGCTAGAATGATCTTCTAGCATCACATTATAGTCACAATTTTCAGCGATTGGTTTACGTGAGAGCATGGTGGATCTCGAAGACTGACCTTTTGAGTTCGTCACTTAAGCTCGAGCATTCTTCTTCTCTTGAGGCCAAGTCCAGTTGCAGCTTTTCAACCTACACATCAAACAGATCAAAGGGTTCGGTAGGGTTAAACAAATCTTCAACACATCTTAGGGAAATCTTACAGTTACAGGAAAGAATATTTTAGGCACCTCTTTTAGGAACATTGTCTGCTCAGTCACTTGGTCTTCTTTCAATTCTTCCACTGAGTGCTCAAGTTCCCCAATCATTTGCTCTTGCTCCCCGATCCGTTTCTTCATTTCTTCTATAACGGTTTGTTGAGTCACATAATTCTGGAACGAAAGACCATGGTGACATTGTTACTGATGGTCTAGAGCGAGAGTAGCGAGATGCATACTTAGAAGTCCTTCCAGGTGGACAAGTGGTGCTTCATTAGCATAAACCGATTCATTCAAAACTGCCTTTTCCACAAGCGTGCCAATGACAAGGATGTTGTAGATTGGCAAGAATGAAGATTACACCACACATCACAGTACGTTTCTTTGCTGGCTTGACTGTGCCACTTACTATAAGGTATTTTAGGCTTCTCTCTAAACTGAATTGGGTATTGAGAATTTATTCAGCGTACATAGAAGGAAAGTTAAAATGCGCTGTCATAACGCAAATATTCAAGACCTCTTGATTGGTAGTGTTTGACCTGAAAATGTGTGTGCTGAGCCATAAATGGCAACTCTACTAGGTGACAGGTTAAGAATTCAGCAGATACTCCGCCTCCAGCTTCATCTTTCTGCCTTTGATAACACTCCGTTGCCTGCGCTGCCTAAACCCGCGGAAGGGAACAAGCGCGTGCTGGAGGCTGTGGTGCTACGGCATTCTTAGCCTGTCACGGACTATAGAGCTTACCTCATACAAGTGGTTGTGGGATGTCGTCTGGTTATCCAACTTCAGCGTCAGAGTGCCAACCTCCTTTTCCAGACTCTTTTGCTTCTCGAGGCTTTTCCGGCGACTTGCATCAATTTCCGTAGAGCTCGTTCTCTTTCTGTTCCAGCTTGGTTTCCAACACTTTGTTCTGCTCCAGCAGCTGTTCTCTTTCCCTGGTGATGTCCTTCAGTTGGACGCTCTTCAGGTTGCGTTCCGTGCGGAGCATCCCACTCGCCCGCTGCCTGTAGACAAGAAGATCGAAGAGGATATTTTTGTTAAGAAGTGGAAATTATAAAACTAAGCTACAATTTACTAGTTATATATACTTGTTCATTGCTTTACACGATCAAAATTCCACTGACTCTATGCGTTTGCATCCGCACTTGTGGAAAGCATTTCCCATGAGCACTAGTGCACTATAAAGCAGAATCGGATAAAGTTCAACTGGCATACAGGGGTTCACTTCATCGCGCAGGCTCACAGCTAACATGAATAGACCCATTGCGAAGTTTGTCACGAATGCTTTATTGCAAGGCAAAGTGTACCCATCGAGGGCATAGGACCAATAAATGAACACAGATAGAATTTACGAAGCCGCGTTGACGCTACAATATTTTCAGTTTTCACCTAAAATTGCCGAGAAATGCCGCCATATTGCTTTGTTTTTCTTCTGGAATTCGGTTTTTACCAAAACAACTCTGAATAAACGTTCGCTGCTCCCAAACTTAGAACGTGATTAATTTCGGTGCTTGTGTATACCGCCTAAACTTTCTCGAGCATCGCCAATGGACAAGGCACTTTATAAGACAGAGATCCCAGTATTCCTCTGCCTACCTATTTAGGCCTAGCCACTTAATCAAATGAAATTATTAAGCTGGTTGAGGAGGGTGACTTTCCCCATCAGCTACAGGCTGAAGGAAAAAGCCATCCTGCACATTCCGTTTTATTTTATTTTTTTTATTACAAAGTAAACAGCAAGACTGAAAATTTATTTCGCCATAAAAGGCAAGTTACGGATTTATATAGCGCAAGTAGTCATGTACACTCGCAGGCTGAGGAGAAAAATGCAGCTCCTTGTCTTATACATACTATCGTAGATCTAATAGACAACATTAGGCATACAAGGTTCAAGCATAGTAGGTTGGGTATAGACCTATATTTCTCTCGTTAATCATCTATACTAAATTTGACACGCATCAAGCAAACAAAAAAAAGTGAGGAAGAATGCAAATAATTGCACTCCTGCGCAGTCTTACTTAAATGCAAATAGCTTTTTTACAGCTGCTCATGTTTTGCTCATCGTTACTCCAGGGCTGCTATCTGCATTAGTGAATAATTGGTATAAGACCGACACACGCACAGAAAGGCATACACTCAATCACTGAAATTATATACTGAACACTGATACTGCTTCGGAAATACAGAAATGTTTAATAATCGGCAAGACTGGTAAAATACGCACCTCATCTCATTTTCCCGTTGTGCCTTTTCTTCGGCTTGAGCCAAAACCTGGCGGCGCAGACGCTCGTTTGCAGATTGCAATTCAGCAATGGTTGACCGGAGACTAGATATCAGTTCTTCACTCTGAGACCTCTCCAGTTTCACCCTATGCACAATTGTGTCCAGGGTCTTCTTTCTTATTTCGGGCAAGGAATCGTCTCTTCTGGATGCTTCCACACACTCCGGAGAAAATGGCACAGAAATGTCGTCACTCACTACATCACAGTCCTCAAGAACGTCTGGCTCCTCCTCGAGTCCTTCGGAAATATCCTCAGTCTCCACTGGAATGCTAGGAGTGTTGTCACTTGCACCGATCACCCGGGACGCTGCCTCATTGCTGCCTTCGAGCAAACTGTGCAGCCGCCTTTGGAGGTTATTGCTTCGTTCACTACTCCTGACCAAGCTGCTGAAGAGAATCTGGCACTGCTGTTCCAGGTACTCCAGTCTTTGCGAACGAGCACGGTATCTCACTTCCATGTCTGAAGTCGGGATTGGAATGGAGCTTGCTCCTTCTTCTGGAATCTCATCGACGTTGAGAGAGTCGGACCGGTCCTCTTCCTCAACTGAGTCAGGGTCGTCCTTCTCGGACACTTCTTCGCTGCTTAGCGGAGTTTGCTCACGCGTGCTATGTCCGTTGTCAGAGAGCCCACTGTCCTGGCTGTCTTGCTTTTTCCGACTCTGGAACTCCTCTCGAAGGCTTCGCCACTCCAGTTCAGACTCTGCATTCGATCGCATAACCCTGACACAGTCTTCCCGAGTGCTCTCGAGCTGTTGCTTGAGGTTGTGGAGCAGGTGCTTTTTCTCCTGAAGCTCGTACCTCATAACAGCCTTTGCAGTCTGGAGTTTGTAACGAGTGTCCTCCATGCCTGCCAGCAGCACTTTGGTTCGGTCTAGTTCCTGCACGAAGCCACAAAGCTTACGTTCTTGTTCGTGCACTTTACCAGAAAGAAGCCTGTTGAGCTCCCTGCACTCTGCAAGCTCCTTTTCTAGTTGAGATTCAGTCTGCATGAGGCCTTGCAGCTTGGAGTGGTTTCGACAAAGAGTTTCAAACAGCGACGTCACAAAGTCGCAGCCTTCAATGCGAGGAGGGACCAGCTCTTCTGAAGGTGTTGCAGTCTCTTTGTGATTCAAGGTTCCTTCGCTCACAGGGTCGCTCTCCTCATCATTGGGTTTGATGCTGAGAACTTCTCGCAGAACATGCAACTGTAGATTAATACTGTGGCTCGTGGAAACTATATCTTTGACCTTGGAGTTTGCCCTGTCGATGAGAGACTCCTGGTGCAACATGGCCGACCCCAGGTACCGTAAACAGTGCTCGTAGAGTTCAGAGTTTGAACTGCCCGATGATGCTTTCGTAGAATACTGTTGCAGGACGAGGCTAAGATCGTCAGGGGACACATCACTGGTTCCAGACGTCAGAATCTTTTCCAGCAGGGTCTCGTCACACTCTTTGCCACCGTCAGTTGAGATTCTAGGGGACTGCTCTTTTGAAGGAGTTTCTGGCTGAGAACTTTCTGGTGACCTCGCAAGGAGCTTCCTTCGAGCAATACGCACTAGGGATACCAACCTTTCTATCTCACGGTCTTTCAATGAGCTAGCGTTGATGGTCTCACAACACTTGGACCGAACTTTGACAAGCTGCTCTTCTAGGCACTTGCATTGGGCTTTCTTTTGCTCCAGCAGGTAATGGCTGTTCTCAACTTCCTTGTCCATGACCAGCACTTGCTGCCGCAATATTACGGTCTCCTCCTTCACTGCATCAACTAGGTTCTTGAGTCCTTCGTTTACAAGGGTGAGTTTTTCAACTTTTGTCCGGAGCTCCAGTTCAGATCTGCTTTCACAGTGACAAGTGACTCTTCTGTGTCTTCCAGTTTTTCCAAGACCTCATTTAACTTCCGTGTCAGAAAACTATTCTTCAAGGACATGTCTTCTTTGTCTGCGGTAAGTCGTTTCACCATTTCTTCCAACATTGTGTGCTCCGAACTGCAGCAGGCCTGCTCACTTTTGGAATTTTCGATACCTGTATCTAGCGCCGATTGTTGCAGTTGCAACGAG
Organism: Ixodes ricinus; assembly: GCA_037355805.1. NCBI lineage: Eukaryota > Metazoa > Arthropoda > Arachnida > Ixodida > Ixodidae > Ixodes > Ixodes ricinus. The sequence continues at coordinate 175,842 of JAZHYW010018262.1, forward strand.
TACAGTTGGTCTTGAAGTCGTGCTTCCCTTTCTTGCCACGCCTTCTCTTTATGAAGGTGGTCCTCCTTCAGCTTTGCAAGTGTTTCAGCACAGGTAGACGCTACTGATTCAGCTTCTCTTAGCCTTTGCTTGAGCTCGAGCTCTCGTGGAGAAATTTCCTTGGTATTTAGTGGTGTTGCCGCACTTTGGCTTTCTGGCAGGCTGCTCTTGAAGACGACAGGAGAAAGGGATCTACTTTTCATCTGCACAGAAGGGAACAAAAATAATTAGCTTCTTACTTCTTAGGCTGTTTTGCACACTTCTGCACTTGAGTCAATAAATAAGCTACGCTTTCAAAGTACCGCATTCCTTTTCTTTGGCATTTTGCCGACAATACAGTCGCTCTATTCAACAATATTCTGGTTCGCTGCGGCATCATTGGACAGCGGCAGTCATGTGAGTCGCTATCATCATCATCGCGTTTTTTCAACGCCACCATCTTGGGTCCAGTGATCCGCTGCCCGCTGCTGTTTTACTGTTTACTGCGCGGGCACGCTGAAGTCCGTCGCTCAGCATGCATTTTTTCGTTCTTACGTCGAGATACCAACAACACGACCTTGATTCGCTGCCACAGCTGCGGCTACGGCAGCTGGCACAGGCGACGGCTACAGCTCAGCTTGGCTCAGCTACATCACTCCTCCATCTGCGCGTGGACCCAAGATGGCGGCGCCTGACGCGCTTCAGACGCGTAGTTTGGGAGTTTCGGTACTCTGAAAGCGTAGCTTTATTTAGCGACTCTATTCTGCACATACTGGAGCTTTCAGAGAATTGCAGGTTTAGGTTCACTACATTGTATAACATTGCGAGCTCTAGGGGTTTAGTTTAGACTTACACAAAAATTATGGGTAAATATTTCAATATATACTAACCAGGACCTTGGGTCTTGTCTGGGAACCGCAACCTGCTTGTTTGTCCTCTTTAAAGTCACCAGAACAGCCGGCGTTATGGCGCTCGAGACTAGGAACAGCCAGCTGAACTTCATCCTGAATTGCAGCTTCATTTTCATGCATGCCGGGCGCTGGCGAAACCGAATCAAGCTGCGGAGCAGAAGAAATATACCAAGGCTGTCGGTTAATGCCTGGCTTAAAATTATAAATATGGAGGACCTACTTGAGAAACTGTGCTGTTGATACTGGAAATGCTTGAGGTTCTGCTCAGAGGCACCCAAGAACTGCTAAAAACTTTCCTGCAAAAAATATACAAAAATTACCCAGATGCGCCATAACGCTCACTCAAAACACAAGGCACATACGATTCACTTTGATTATAAATGAATTCATGTTGTAATTTGATATAGTAGAACCTACGCTCTTCTCTTATACTTTTTTCCCGGCTGCTGTATGTTTATGAACTCCGGTCCCCTTGAACTGTCATATGTGTATCAATTTCCCGTCCCCCGGCGCGACCGACGCGACACGTTGGCCCGCTCGGTCGTGGCCGCCCTATTCCTTTCCCTTCGCGTCCTTTCTTTCACGCCTATTGGCCCATTTGCCTCTCTGCACTGTACTTCTTGCCGGAGCTGGCAGGGCCCCGGACAGGTGTGGACTTGGACTATGGACTTCAAAGAAATTCAGGCTTTTACGATAACCCGCTCTTTCCATCTTTTTTTGTTGTGTACGATTTTTCTGACTTCGCAAGTTTAATTTCGCGTAGAGTTTGGAATTTGTAACTATGCACTGCGCATGACGCGTTGGGGACGCGTCTAGCTTTGCAGTTTTGATCCCAGGCGCGCGCATCAAGCTTCACCGCTTCGTTCCAGCGTGCTAGGAGCAGTGACTGGCGCGGGGGAGCATGTGGGAATTAGCTCTATGGGCTCAGAAATTTCGCTAAATTTTATAGAACAGCCTTTTTTAGTTACAAATATATTTCAGCCCCCTTAAAAGAAAAAGTAAAAACAGCCTCCTCCCCCGTTTCTTTTGGTTTTTTTTAATTTTTAAATTGAAAATAAAAACAACGAAAAGAACGTTAAAGTGGTAGTTCCCCACAGGCCGAGAAGTCCCCATTAAATAAATTGCTGTACGAGAGCCGCTTCTTGCCTTTATAGTGCCCCAAAACGCTATCGATTGTTAAGTTTTTTTTCTTCTTCATCACTCATCTATCAAAAAAAAAAAAGAGGTGAAAACCGGCAGTAATAAAATATTACTAAAATACCAATTAAAAAAAAAAGCAGAAATGAAGTTGGTTTTTACCTTGCAAAACAAGGCCAAGCTGCGTCAAGGTCATTTCCACTTGGTGCAAGGTCAAAAGAGACATCGTTCAGGTCATAGAGAGACGACATGAATGTCTGGAAGTCCTCTGGCTGACGAAAGACTGCCCAGTCATGATAATAGTCACTGTAAGAAATACACACAACAATAGAGCAACACGCTATTGTAGAAACATCCCTCACAAGGTACCAATAAAGACTTCAGCTTCCTGCTACGTGTATACAAACAAGCAATGAGACGCTATAGTTGCTTAGGTAGTGCGAGGTCCGGAGACGCTGGTTCACGTTGTAGATGACTCAGTGGCACAGCCAAGGACTTTTTCGGGGAGTGTGGTGGGGGGGGGGGGGGGGGGCTGAGGTGGCTAGGATGTTATGACTTTGGGTGCGGCGAGGGGGAGGGGGGGGTTTAAAATGCATGTGCATATTATAGGGTTGGCTGGATTTCGGGGGACCGGGGAAGGGGGGGGGGAGGCTGAAGCCCCATAAGCCTCCCCCGGCTACGCCACTGTAGATGATGTATTTATTTAGTGCAGTACGACTGTGTCAGCCTAGAGTCTTTAAGGCGTATCACGCAGTGCTGGTAACACGACTGCACGCCAGTGCGATATTCATCCGTACCGAAACGGGAATCGGCGAATATTAAACCCACCGCGAGCTTTCTCTCGACGGGCTGCGAGCTGTTTAGCTTGATTTTTTCTGATCATGACTTGACTGAATTGTAATCTTTTTTATTTAAATTAGTGATTAGGGTTTTATTTCTTACCTCGTAGCTTTTTCGTTGACGGAGCAAACCTGAAGCGTCTCAGCGAGGCATTGGTGCATCAAGCAGTACCGAACAACAGCTCTTCCTCTGCCAAGGCTTGTCTTGAGCTATATTGAAATGAGCCAACTGTCAGTTTCTACAGTCTAGTCATGGTTTCTTATCAAACAGTAATGCATGTTGGTACGGAACATACCTCTGTCAGGGACTTTGCATACTTGAGGGCTGCATACCCTTGCAGATTCTTTTCGGATGCCAAACAACGGCAGAAGTAGTTCCAGTAGTTCTTAGCGGCACCCAGCAGGGATACCTTGTCTAATTGACGGAAGCAATACAAAACGCGTTAAATTATAACTTTTTTTACTACACGTTCAGCGGAACCGCTGTTCACATTTTCGAGCAGAGCGTAATTTATACGAGACAAGTTTAATATTAAACGCTTGCATCGGTTGCTTGGCGCATCACCGAATTCCAAAGTGCTCCTAATAAATATTTGGATGATCATCTGACATATGCACAAAGTTTTATTTTACTTTCTTCTTTTTTTGTGACCAACGGTGTCATGAACGGTACACTGTGCGTCATAGGTGGAGTAAACGTAAAACTGGCGCATTTTTGCATTTTTTATATACTAGGTTTTTACGGGCATCATTGTTTAAACCGCTTACGTTTGTTCTTTAAATGAACATTTTTCGCCACACTAGTAGTTTTTATGTCAACTTATGAATTAAAAAAGAAAAAAAAAATACGCAATCGGTTGTTCGTGCGCTTTGTACAACTCGCTTTGCAAGCGATGTACATGTTCGTACTTTGTTATATATATATAAAAAAGTGATTTCCGAACTCTTTTTTTTTAGAAAAAGATTAGGCAAAGAAGCCGCTATAATTTGCAAGAATTATATAACCAATATCGGTAGCTATGTTGCGTAGGTAGAGTTCCTTCAGACCAAATCACAGGAAAAAGAAATAGCACAATAAGCTGAGACGAACAAAAGAATACGAAAGTGTTTAGCACTTCTATTCGATGATTTGATTCAGTCTTTTTGATCTCACTCTTAGAAAGTGTGCCTCCACATTCAGGTAAACGGAGGAGTAGTTAATGTCAGAAATAAAATAAAATTAATTGCTGAACAGCCTTGCCGTTTCAGTCCGTCAAAGTAATTTTTGGTGTTTTCTCAGAAGACAAAAATTAACTCATTTACAAAGCATTTTCTTGGACTCTGGTTGGGCTCAAAGAAATTTTATGACATATTATGATCCACGGAGTCTACAAATGTTGTGGATGAGCTGATGTTCTCCATGCTTATACTCTAACAACAACTGCGTGCTTATACTCTACAACTCATTCATCCCCAGGACACCCGCCGAGTGGAAGTACCTTCCTGCTCATTTAGTAAATATATCATCCTTTGATTTATTGAATGTTGTGATTGCTTACTTATGTTAATATTATAATCTGTCGGTTTGTTTTTATGCATAATTTTATGTTTACATTTTTTTAATGCTTATGTTTTTATACCTGACTTAGTGGTTTTATATTCCTGATTATAAACCCATTTTTGTTTGTCCCACTTCACTGTGGGACAAACAAATTTAGTGTCCCACTTCCCCGTGGGACAAATGAATTCAAATTTATTTCAGTACCCTGAAGGCCTTCGAGCCTTTAGAGTACTAAAATGAATAAAACATTAAAAATAAATATCAGTATATAAATTTAAGCGATCATGCTATAAAAATTAAGAAATCCATATAACCACCTTCTGGAGGCGTCTACAAAAATTTTGCGCGCTCAGCATTGAATTGTGCTTGTAATCAAAGCACCATCGAAGCCACATAAAGTTATTTCAATTATACAAATATTATTCTGGACTCTGGAGGAGGAAAAATTTGTATATTTTCAAATGTTAATGAACAATTATGCATTCCGATTGAAATGTCCAGCTAAAATAATATAAAAATTTCCACAAAAGAAAATTGACCACATACAACGTAACGTAGGAGTCAGCTCTAGCAACACCACGTGAATACAAAGTTGAATGAAGCGGCATCTTGCGTGAGAAACGTGAATAATTGATATTGACATGCTTCTGGTTTACGCGATACAATAATATAAAACATTTAAGTACCTCTTTGGCCATGCTGAAGAACAACCTCAAGCTTGGCGCAAAACTTGTTCAAAGATGTGTCGTCGTCATTTATCGGGGTTCCTCGTTCCTGGAACTCTTGGTATAGTTCCTTCACACATTCTGAAAGAAAAAAGTTCAGAAATACTCGTATTTGACTTCTCATTTAGGAGAGTAATTTATTCATCAGAAGGACTGATTCCTTGCAGCCGTTTTCATGTTTTCACGTCGACCATAAAACTTGGTGCTGGTGAGACAGTAATTTTGTTGTTAATTCAAGGAAAGGGTACACAACTTTAAATTCGCCGTTTTTTTGTGAATATTAATGACTTTGCGAGTGTTTATTTTTAAATGCTATCTAACACGTTTAAAAAAGGAATTTTTTTATGGTAGCTCTTATGTCAACAGGAAGGTGCTATTTCCTCTGAACTCGTTATTTCTCATTGAGATACAGCTAACGAATAGGCGTTCATTTAACAAAAATTCACGTTTACATTTGTTCAAAGCAATCTTCTAAATTTATTTTTAAGTGCAGAAGATATGGTGTACGGGATATCGCTGCACGCAGGGCCGAACAAGCAACGCGCTCGGTCACGGAATTCTACAACACTCGCGTTTATTCTTACTCAGGCTGTAACTTTTAAACTTTCGTCTTAGTTTCTTGTTCTCGAAAGTGCCTGTTCATTCTCGCCCCGAGCGCGCGACGCTCGAAGCTTCTTTGCCGAACCTTCCAGATGCCGACACACTCGAGATAAGGGGCTGCCCGGGAGTTTGTCGAGTCAGTCTCGCTCTCGCTTGCTGTTACGCCGCCAAATCGCCGCCCGCCTTTCCTGCTGTCTCGACGCACGTTCTTTATTTTGTTTGGCACAAGTTCGGCGATTACACTTATTTTTAGTTCGCTGTTAATCCTCTCGTCGTCCTTTGTGACAATACTGCTCAACAAATACCCGAGATCGGAACAACTTCTAGAACTATTGGCGGGAAAAAAGTTCAATGTAACAAAAATCTTTAATTCGCAACAGTGCGCTTTGGGATTTTGAGTTTTCGGTTGGGCATTTCAGTCGCCTTTAATGCAATTATTTGTTTTTAACGCTAACAAATGTTCGATGATTGGTGGACCAAAAATAATAAGCAAGTCGCAAATAGGGGAAACAATTGGGAGCAGAATTATAACGTCCGTCACGCGCGCTACCCATGCGACAGCGGCAGAAAGCGAGGCTTTCATCTTCTGGTGCATACGACAAGCATCTCTCAGTTGACTTAAAATCACGTGGCACTCGCATCTGTACACGAGTACATGCCTTCAGCGGCTTCATAGTAATCTCGCTCGACGCGAGGCTCGGTAGCACTGAATTTGAGTTTACAAACTTACTGGAACGCGTCCGCGAGGGTGTTGATAGTATCGAGATAGCCTCGTTATCGATGACGACCGCCCAATACAAGCGGATACAATCATCTTTCCGCTGCCTTCGTCTCTGAGCTATCGGATGCGAATTATTCAGTTACAACTTTCGTTTTATGCTAAAACTCACAGAGAAACGAAAAAAGAAAAAAAAAGCGCTGCTAATGATTAGAATTAGAAATTTTGACAAAATCATGTCATTGTCCCAAAACCAGGTGCACTTTCGGAGCAAAGTGCACCTCGAAGCGTTAAGTGACAAGAACTATTTTTGCTCTTGTCACTCACCGCTTTTTCGTAAAAAGACCTCCGTCGACATCGAAGAAACACAGAATCGTGGGAGCTTTCGAACTACATCTACGTTTATACATAAATGTACACAGTCCCCGCTTCCTGCGGGATTTTGTTACTCCACTTGGAGAAATTTGGACAGTGCATTATATGCGCGAATGACTAAAATGAATCGTACCACCAATTTTTGGATTGACGTCTCTCGCTGTGCAGCATGTGTATACAGACTTAAATATTGGTCCGGCACAACAAAGACCCTGTGCTCCTAGGACAGGCAACAGAACATAATGTCTCAGAGACCGTCTCAGAGACCGTCTCAGAGACCGTCTCAAGACCGTCTCAGAACCGTCTCAGAAACAGTCTCAGAAACAGTCTCAGAGAACAGTCTCAGAGACAGTCTCAGAGACAGTCTCAGAGACAGTCTCAGAGACAGTCTCAGAGACAGTCTCAGAGAAAGTCTCAGAGAAAGTCTCAGAGACAGTCTCAGAGACAGTCTCAGAGACAGTCTCAGAGACAGTCTCAGAGACAGTCTCAGAGAAAGTCTCAGAGAAAGTCTCAGAGACAGTCTCAGAGACAGTCTCAGAGACAGTCTCAGAGACAGTCTCAGAGACAGTCTCAGAGACAGTCTCAGAGACAGTCTCAGAGACAGTCTCAGAGAAAGTCTCAGAGACAGTCTCAGAGACAGTCTCAGAGACAGTCTCAGAGACAGTCTCAGAGAAAGTCTCAAAGAAAGTCTCAGAGAAAGTCTCAGAGAAAGTCTCAGAGAAAGTCTCAGAGAAAGTCTCAGAGACAGTCTCAGAGAAAGTCTCAGAGACAGTCTCAGAGAAAGTCAGAGAAAGTCTCAGAGAAAGTCTCAGAGACAGTCTCAGAGACAGTCTCAGAGACAGTCTCAGAGAGAGTCTCGAAGACAGTCTCAGAGAGTCTGGAAGACAGTCTCAGAGAGTCTCGAAAACAGTCTCAGAGAACGTCTCAGAGAAAGTCTCAGAGAAAGTCTCAGAGAAAGTCTCAGAGACAGTCTCAGAGACAGTCTCAGAGACAGTCTCAGGAGACAGTCTCAGAGAAAGTCTCAGAGACAGTCTCAGAGACAGTCTCAGAGACAGTCTCAGAGAAAGTCTCAGAGAAAGTCTCAGAGAAAGTCTCAGAGACAGTCTCAGAGACAGTCTCAGAGACAGTCTCAGAGACAGTCTCAGAGACAGTCTCAGAGAGTCCTCAGAGAAAGTCTCAGAGAGTCTCGAAGACAGTCTCAGAGGAGTCTCAGAAGACAGTCTCAGAGAATCTGGAAGACAGTCTCAGAGAATCTCGAAAACAGACTCAAAGACGTCTCAGAGACAGTCTCAGAGAAAGTCTCAGAGACGAGTCTCAGAGACAGTCTCAGAGAAAGTCTCAGAGAAAGTCTCAGAGACAGTCTCAGAGAAAGTCTCAGAGAAAGTCTCAGAGAAAGTCTCAGAGACAGTCTCAGAGACAGTCTCAGAGACAGTCTCAGAGACAGTCTCAGAGAAAGTCTCAGAGAAAGTCTCAGAGACAGTCTCAGAGACAGTCTCAGAGAAAGTCTCAAAGACAGTCTCAGAGACAGTCAGAGACAGTCTCAGAGAAAGTCTCAGAGAAAGTCTCAGAGAAAGTCTCAGAGAAAGTCTCAGAGACAGTCTCAGAGACAGTCTCAGAGAAAGTCTCAGAGAAAGTCTCAGAGAAAGTCTCAGAGAATGTCTCAGAGACAGTCTCAGAGACAGTCTCAGAGACAGTCTCAGAGAAAGTCTCAGAGAAAGTCTCAGAGACAGTCTCAGAGACAGTCTCAGAGACAGTCTCAGAGACAGTCTCAGAAAAGTCTCAGAGAAAGTCTCAGAGAAAGTCTCAGAGAAAGTCTCAGAGACAGTCTCAGAGACAGTCTCAGAGACAGTCTCAGAGAAGTCTCAGAGACAGTCTCAGAGAAAGTCTCAGAGAAAGTCTCAGAGACAGTCTCAGAGACAGTCTCAGAGACAGTCTCAGAGACAGTCTCAGAGACAGTCTCAGGGAGTCTCGAAGACAGTCTCAGGGAGTCTGGAAGACAGTCTCAGAGAGTCTCGAAAACAGACTCAAAGACGTCTCAGAGACTGTCTCGGAGACAGCCTGAAAGACCGTCTCAGAGACCGTCTCAAAGGCCGTCTCAAAAGCTGTTTTCGGAATCTCCACTCTCGTGCCGTGCACAGCAGCTGGCACACGTTAAGAAAGTGCGTATACACAGAAGCACGTGTTCCGCGTGGTTGCCATATCAGACTAGACTTATCCAGCTTGGGTCAAGAGTACAGAGAGTTCGAACATATGATATCTGGTGATGGTCAAACATGGTACCCCCAGAGCATACAAAAATTTGGCTATCTTTCTCTGTTTGTCCCTCGCAGGGACGCACGTGCTTTAACTGTTGTTGACCTTAGACCCGTGCCTGGCGGTATTTTCCGGCTCTTGGTCAGCAAAACAAAAACCACGTGATTTCATTCCCCAGGGGATCTTTGCCATTTTGCAAGTGGAGTTCGTTTAACTGCCCTTAAAGTACAAAGTACATTATAAAAAAATAATTAAGCAACAAAAACGTGCCAATCTAAATTAACTGAAGCTTTTGTTAGTAAGATCGAGCTTCTCTATAAATGCAATCTTAAATCGTAATTGACGTGGGAATCCTGTCATTTTACATTCTTGACAGGAAGAACGCTGTGAAAGAAATCGTGGTGTACTAAGTTGTATTAGAGCTGAAGCATTATTCTTCGAAGGAATGAGTTGCGCTAATACGTCTTGTAGAGTAAGAAGAGACCAGCATTTTTATAACGAAAAGACAATATAGAAAATGGTTAAAATGCTTTAGTTCAATCCCAAAATCAAACCCTCTGAGGCAAAAAAACAAAAATGCGTTAGAGCGGTTTTTGGAATGGTACCCACAAGCTTCCAATTTACCAATATAATGCGACAGATATGGTAGACCCGTTTGTTAATGGGTTATTAATTATCGAGCAAAACTGTACCGAATAGTCTCCGAAGAGTTCGATCGTCATGTACAATCTTCACGACTAGGCTGAAGACAAAGGAGCTGCTACAGTCACAATGTAGAACATATATCTTTCTCACGCTCTCTAAAGTTCTTGGTTTTGTTTTCCTACAACAATCGTTATCCTTTTCCGAACGCTACAAACACCGAAGATTTTCCCGCTCGCGTGCTCGCTCCCCCGCGCTTCGTTATCGCAGGGGCTCGCGTGAGAGACACTGTGTGGGGATAGCCCTCTTATCCGGTCCTGCTAGACCAGCTAGACCTTCCCAGACGTAAGAGTGTTGTCGAGAAATGAGTAATATGCCACTCTTTTTCAGGGCAATGAATCTTGCATGCGCCCGTTCGCACCAAATCTATTTTGCCAGCTTCGGACTTTTCGGTTGCTTCCTAAAGTACTCCCGCAAAGAACGACTAGAGGCAACGATTTTCGAAATGAATTTGAAATCGCGCCTGCCGATGCGAACATTTACAACTTGAAAAGTTGGAAAGAAAGAGCCGGGAAGAACCGGGAAGATTGAACATTTTTGTGACGAGTTTTTGCTTGTCATTTAAGAAGGAAATTTATCAACTTGTTAAATGGGAACAAATAATTTCCCCGTTTAAATCATTTTTTTAAATATCTGTTTCCTTCTCCGACACATTTTTACAGCATTCAAAAACCCATTTTTCTAAAGAACAAACAGCGATTGCATCAGAACGTAAGCCGCAGATTAGAAACTAGGGCTATATGCGTTTGAAATACAAATAGCGCCGTTCGAAGCCCCTTAGTTAGGTTTCAATGGTTTGAAGCTCACAAGGCGTTACTTACGTTCGCAAGTATCCTCCGTCGGCTTGTTAGCTTTTTTTTCACACAGGTCGCCTTCTTCGTGGTTGGTAGTTTACGAAATTTGAGATCTAGACATACAAAAGGTAGCACCGTAACGTTAGATGTGAGGCAATGAGAAGTCATTGCATCGTCCCTAACTAGACGGCCACAATGAGTTATGGAGCACAAAGCATCTTAACCACCAACGTTATTCGACGAATCGCTCACTAGAAGTGCTGTTATTGCAACTGGTGGTCCGATAAAAAAAATATATCGTTTAGTTCGATTTAAGGAAACTGGCATTATAAACTGTTCCTTACAAAAACCGAACTGTCTTATCTCACCGTACGTCGCTGATACGTTCGGATATACTAAAAAAAAACTGTTTTGGCAACGCAATTTTTTTTTACCGATCCACATACATTTTTATATTATTTTGAGTACAGTTTTTTTCTACATTAGTTTTTTTTAATATAATTATTCGCGAATTTCGTGGGAACACGCGGCTCAATCTTTCAAGGGTGCTGGTCGCTCGCCAGGCAACGGGCGCCGAGAAAGAACAAAGCGGTAGGACGGGGACTTCACTTCGCCCATTTGGCAACAGTAACAAGTGACGTACGCGGCAGCGTGCCTGCTATCGCGGTAATCGCGCTTTGAGGGCAACCTACGGACGTCCATGGGAGAGCCTTGCTGGCAGATGACACATCGGCCACTTGCATGCTTTTGTTACGCTCGTTTAAGCTCACGCGACACTACCGCGAGAGGGACATCCCGATCGAGGTCGTTACAAAGATAATGAGCCAAGTTTTCATATTTGCACCTCATGCGCGCTTCAAGTTTTTTTTTTTTTTTTTTACAAATGTTTCAGAGTTTTTGTAAAGCATGAAACTTGGACTGGCAATATATAGCGCCTTCATTAAGCGAGCATGCCACCAACCTATGGCAGGTTACCGGTTTCCGAACAGCGATAGGGATAAAAAATAAACGTGATAAATATATTGCAATCTAAACCCACGAGAAACGCGCATGCGATAATCGAATCGTTTTTGAAGTCAGTTTAAGGAAACGTCACGGCGGGAATTTCAAGCGATCTTAAAAGTGTGCCTCTGTCCGTTATATAGAGGTATACTGACGCGATTACTTGAAACCGGTTGAAGCTCAGCAGCTTCGCACGTTTTAGTTACTAAGGCCGGAATATATTTCACGAAATTTGTTTCATATTCAAGACCTAGTTTACTGAACAGGTCTCCTGAGCAGCGAAAGTTCCGGTCTCACCACGGACATGCTTGTAGCTTTGCACCGTGCGCTGTCAACTAAACGAACTTCGAAGTATTAATGACAGGCGAACTCTTTGTGTCTAAAAATTGATTTCTATTTCTTTTCTACTCCCGAAATCGCGGTTCAATACACCAGACAAGGGCTGAAAGAAAAAGAGAAGCGGGGACAACCATGCAAAGCCGCGATCGGTCCGCATCTTCTAATGGCGATGCAGATGTGGGTCAAGTGCAGCAGTAGCAACAAAAAGAAATCTCACCTTTGACGTCGTTTACTGCCTTGTCTACGTGTATTCCAGATGCCATTGGAGGAATTGACGTGTACTCATTGGCCTCTTCCTGCAACGCCAAGGAGACCAGAGCACGGCACAGAGGAGTGAGTGTCACAGTGCGACAGTGAAGAACGGAAGCGGAGCCGTGTCCCGAAAAACCACACCAAGTCCGAGGAGGAGAGCACCCTCGTAACAAGAGGCAGTCTGTTCTGCGCGATCGTAGCACAATAGACAGCCCGGGCGCTTAAACGCTTAGACCGGTTTAGGCCGGGCAGCCAGCTATCGGAAAGAAGCGGGATCGATAACATTCCTTCGTGCCGGCCAGATAGATAGATAACCCGGTCCGATATTTCCGAAGATACTGGCCTATCGGACGCTCCGCTCGCGAGAGCAGTGATTCACCTGCGTTGCGGAGTGCTCGCTTTGAGTGCAACACAATGCTGCCCGCAACGCGGTCGCACAATCGCCATTGTGCCCCTTATCGGCCTGGACTTTCAGCGAAACGGGCGTTTCTTTTATTTCTTTTTCTACTCACACAGCTGCCGCCCACTACGCCATCCCCATAAAATAAAACCAAGGATGGTGATAAAAAAAAAGAGTTTCGTAGTTTTTATTTTTATTTTCCTCAGTCGCTAGCTGGTTCGCCACATACGGTTACGAATGATGTTTTGGTACATATTCTGCTGCTTTGCCTATCTTCCGTTTGAGTGGGTGGCAATCATTAAGGCTACAACAAAACTTCAGGCGGACGTACTACGACCCATCGCAGGGTCCAGGATCCGCATACTTGAAAACGACTGTCCTATTCTTTACAAATCCACCCACACCTTTCCTTCTGTCAATATAGGACGTTGTCATGGTGCGATGAAATGATATATAATAAAAAAAATTGTCCACTATATCGTACCTTAGTTTAACGCTTGGCTCACACTGAAGCTAACTAAATAGTGATCCTTGTACTTTTATCTTCAAAGCCACCTCAAAAAGTAATGTATACAAACGCACGAAGGGTAGTATAGCAAGTAAGACGGTCGATCTTCACCGATTATTACATATAATACGGTCAGTTTTTGCGGAGTATTGGAGTCTTTAAAACTTTTGCCATATTCGACGGTAATAAAAAGCCATATATGGCAACGTCAACAGTTTATTTACTATCACTTGCTTGTGTTTAAGTTCCGCGACCTCGAAGTTGCCCCAGTGTGGACAACAACCAATAAAAACAATTACCGGAAGTTTGGTTATTGTTGGACACCAACGGTGGAGGCTGTTTATATAGAGTTCAAATCGCTTTATTATCTCATCGTGGTTAAAACCCGCGTTTGTACACGCAGATAAGAGCAGTGACGTGTGGTCGAGCCGTAACGGTATTCGTTCAATAGCGAGCTAATGAAGAGTTTTAGCATAGAGAGCTTAGCGCTTTGAGGCATCACACTGCGCAGTGTGAAGCACCAAGTTGCATGGAGGCCCGAAGCGTTAGGGTCTCCTGTTCTAGAACTCTGCAGTATCTGTGCAACGTTGCTTCGATCTGTCTCGTGTCCCGCGCCGCGCCTCGGACGGCAGCCCGTGGCAGCGCCCGGAGACTATTCCAGGCCCGAGCCACGTATAGAAAGGGGCCTCGTGAGCAGAGCCCGGGCTGCCATTTCGGTACGGGTCTGGGAGGGGCCGCGTTTGCAGCTCCTCACGAGAGCGATCCTCCGGCAGATCGTTTCGCGGCGTTTTGCACCGCGATTTCCTTTCGTTTCGTTTACAATCTGGGGCGAATGAACACCGAAACAATTTAGTACTTGCAGATGAACGCACACTCAATCGTCTTAGTTGCGTCAGAGTTCTACGGGCACGCCTAACGGGTCTGCTGAAAAAAGATGATCTAAAACGACAAAAAAAATGGTTTATGTTTATCTTGGACTCGGGTTACATAGGACGCAGAACAGAAGGACATCGTAGGGGCAAATTAGTTGAATAATTAAGATTCGTCAATATTTTGGAGCTGTCTCGGTGGTTCTTATATGCAAAGCGGCGGCCTACGTATCCCCAGTTGGCGGGTTCGAATCCCGGCAGAGGGGACTGCAATTTAACGGAGGCTCGTTGAGAAGAAGGCGGCGTGTAATTGAGATTTTGTTTGCACTACAAAAGGTCCCTAGGTGGTTCAAGCCAGGCTCTCATTGATCGATCGGAGCTGCGCTTCCACGTGGTGCCATTGCTCTATGGCGGCGCCCGTTCCTACATGTTCTTGTTGAGAAAAAGCAAATTCGCTGGCAGGAAATGTATTCTGCAGAAGGCAAGCCCTCAGCAGCACTGCGGCCACAATGGCCGCTGATGCGACGTCAATGCAAGCTTATGCGCTACATAATTCCCCGGTATGTTGTATCGCCGCCCGCCCTCGAGCTTTGGACGAGCACACCACTGCTGCATCGACAGTGTGCGCCAAGACCTTGATGTAATTCTACAAAAGACGAAGTCCCGTAATGTGCGAATCTTTTGCGATAACTCCGCGCGAAGGTTCGAAGTACAGCGCGAGCAGAGTGCGGAACGTCGCGTGCAGCTCTGCCGCATCGACCACGTGACGGCAACGAGCGCGGTCCCGTCGCTCGTTCACCGATAGCGCAGCGGCACAAAACAGTCACGCGAGTGATGCACAAGTTCTCGAAGCTTGCATTCTCGGGATCCTTAGCGTGCACACATCTCGTCGTTCTGACTAGCCGGTATACAACGACGGCACAGCAAAGCGTATAGCACAAGGCCTTCTGCTGAATTTGCTTCAATATATCGGGCGAGCGTTTTTGTGTGCGCTGAATTATCTTTTCACCTGCTTGTCATTCATTCATTCATATCGCGGTAGAATAAAACGCCCCTTGTTTTGAGGCAACCGTCCATACCTTCACCTCAAAGTTATCTGGTTTGACGACGTGACGCAGCAGATGAGCCGCAGATGATTGTTCTTGAGGAGTGGTGTGTTCCTCGTGTATAAAACAATGAGAGCCTTCAAACCGACAGCTCTTAGCGGCTTTTGAAATCTGTATCGGAGAGCGGCAAGCGTACGCGTATTTCAAGTGCAATACTGATCTCTGCTGGCTGATGAGGAGGTAGTGCACCGTCCTAATTGATAAGGCAGAGCTCCCGAGAACACACTTGATAGCGGCATAGATTACCTCCATTTGGTCATATGACTCGTATCTCAGATTTTGTGCTATGTTCATCCGCTCCCGTCTATTCATATACGCCCCTGATCTTTTGGAGACTCGACAAAGTTATGAAGATTCGTATGGGTGTCGTTCAAGTCACACAGGTGAAATTTATTAAAAATATATTCTGCGTCACGCCAAAACTAAGACGCAGAACGCATCTGTGAGTCTGAGTTTATATTACAGCGCCATTGGAGAGACTGCTTGATTAGGACCGTTCCCTCGCCAGAATGAGGTCTATCTTTCCCAGAATTTTTATTCCTTTTTATTCTTGTTTACATGAACACGTGGCTGGATGAAACTACTCTTGGAATTAACTAAATGTAATAAATACCAAGTTCACACGCCTTTAGCGTATCTTGAATTTGTAATAAAAGGATGACAAGGATTGACGGGAACGTGAGGAAGCGTTGCTGTGCCTATCTGAGAGTCCTTCGAATTTATCTGAATAACTAGATTACCCACTGGACTACTTTATAATTAAGATTATAAGCGTATATGCGTTCCTGTTTGGAACAGAAAAGTTGAAAGCAAAACACCGTCTTAACCCATTGCATGAATAAGGGTATGCGGATGAAAGTACCTCGATATGAAAATGTCACCAAGCTTAACTCTGAATAACAAACTTTCCGTGACCTGCCCACAAGTTTTAGTTGTATGACGCAACCGCCTGTCAAGAGAAACTCGAACCTGAACGAACGCTTCCGCGCACAGCGTTGAAGCAACCATGCAAAGCTTCGCACAGTTGTGCGTCGCACTGCCTTTGTAGTCCGAGTTGTAATTAAAGCTTGACGTGCAAGTCTACCGCGTGTATTAGAGAGCAAACTCAATAGCGCGCGACCTTAAAATTAAAGTATAGGTATAACAATGCCAAGTTCATGTATATGTATGCATTGTGTTGTGCATATATGCTTGTATATCATAATGTACTACATACCAATGCTCGAGCCTGGGTCGACTGATGGGGCGTCGTAGTGACTGTATTGTTCCACGAGGCTATACGCTGCAGATGGGCTCGGATACGGCAATGTATTAAGTTCCAGTTAGCTGCGCAGATTTGATCGTGCCCAGGGAAAAGGAACAAGGGCGGTGATGATCTGACTTGAGAACGGATTCTTGTCAAATTCAACTGAAAGTTCCGGATTATGTCCGAAGCGCGCACACGCTCTGGTGATCGCGGTAGCAAGAAGGAAACAAAGTATCGAAGTATGCTCACCCAAAAGAATGCTTCGTGAGATATCCGATGCTGATCAGGGTTAGCACTGAACCTAAAACTCGAGTAGGTTGCGGCAGATATTAAACACTATTACGTTCTCTCACGCGGACGAGGGACCACCCAGTCTTGCGGGGCGCGGGATTGGTTCGCAGCTGATCACACCGACGTCCGTTCAGTGCACAGAACCAAGTTTTTCTGAACTTCGCTCGGCACAGACTCCGAATCGTACTCCCTTTCTTCTCCCAGGATGCTGCGTCATCAAGTGACTCCGTCGCTGGCGCACCGCGATGAAGCCAGCCCCGAAATCGGCCCCGAAATAGAACTCCCCCTTCTTGTGTCTTTTATCCACTTTTTTGTTTTCTTTGTGCTAGTTTCTTGTATTATTTTCTGTTTTTTTCGTTCTCCTCAAAGTCACGTGACTCAATCCAGCTGTCTTCCGTCGTCGCAACAGCCTCTACTGAGAACACGAGCTTGCGTGCGCTGCAGATCCTCTGAAGAAACGGGAAGGGGGAAGGGGGGGGGGGGGGGCTTATGTCCGCGCGGCGGGTTTGGGACATTACGTTGGGAAAAGCGAGACTTTTTCTTATTTTTTTTCACTCTTTCGTCAACTGCGACACAAATGATCGAGCGCATAGAACACGTGTTTTTAATTTCTCGCTAAGTTGCGAAGTTTAAGCGGTTGCGCTCAAAGGTTAGAGGGTAGGAGGTTCCACGAAGTGTGCACTATATCCCTCAGTTAGTTAGGCAACCTCCGTATTGTAGTAACTTACCTAATATTATTTACACTCAGTTTGCAGATACGTCAAATTGACCGCGTTAGCAAGCTATATTAGTTAAAATAACTGTGTTAGCAAGCTATCTCTGTTAAATTAACCGTGCTATAGATATTTCAGTAAAATTAACCGTGTTAGCTGTTTCGGCCAAATGAACCGCGTCAGTCGAATTAACCGTGTTAGCAAGATATCACACTTAAAGTGACAGTGTTAGCAAGATATCTCAGTCACATTAACCGTGTTAGCCGGCTATCTCAGTCAGATTAACCGTGTTCGCAAGCCATTTCAGTCAAACTAAAATGAACAATGTTAGCGATCTCACGTTGTAGCGTCAAAAAGTGGTTGAAAATGAATATTTTGCTATATATTTTAATGTACCACTTGTTTTCGAAGATGTGAAGGAATGTGCTACAGAAGATTTCTCGGTTCACCCAAAGCGCTGACTCTGCTTTGTCGGTGGACTAAATTCGTTTTTGTTTATTTCTGTTGAGCGTCGATGTAGGCCAACTGCTGCGTTGGTGATTGATGTGACGACAATTCAGAGGTACGTCCTCTGTAAAATATTCCTGTTGAATAGATATATTTCTGACGGATAGGGATTTACATAGCGATGTTTGATACCTCTGAACGCATAGTAGCGTAGACCACTCAAGTCCTATAGATTTAATAAATAGATAAAGATACTCTGAAATAAGAAGACTACATTTGCTGACGACGTCTCAGCCGGGTCCTTTCTGGAAATGGTCTGACGCTTGTTTTGTTGAAATATGTCGCACCAGCACCGTTAGTTCGTTGACTAATTATTTGTGTGCTCTAAATTACATGATCCAATGTTATCCTCGGGAGCAAGCTCATAGTGCCGGCAATGCAGAAACAAACGATGTATGACTACAAACCACTAAAAAAGAAATAAGGCCAGTTATAATACAATAAATATATACACAATACATACAATACAATATATATGTGTATATTCTTTGAACGGAACGTAGATATCTATAGATTTAAAAAAAAAGAAGAGAAAACACGAAGATAGCTTGAGCAATTTATTTTCTGAAAACAAACGCATGGGCGTCCTTCGAAAGCGCCCTTCGAACAACCTCCACTCGGTTGTGCTTTGGGAGGTCATTTCACACTGATTAAATGAAGTGGCGTTGAGACAAACACCAAAGTGAAAACGCAACAAAATCCTTTTAGGACCCATTGACTGATAAGAATGTCGATTAGCTATCGTATTTTTGAAGGATAAATCTCGTCACAAAAGAAATAGTGGCAAACGCTTTTATCTTTCCCCTTAGGCGGCACCATTTTAGTCAATGTTATAAGAACTAAAGCGTGCTAGTAGAATGGAAACGTACTGTGACCGAGCCTGACAATGCCCACATTTCTATGAGAGGCTATGAAAGTATAGCTGCTGTTGTCGATTTCTACGTAAGCTCCATCATACCATTGTTGCGATGGTACGTTTGTTTGAGGGAGCTTCAAACAGGGCTGAAACTATTTAGGGTATTTAAATACCTTACACAACCTCAAGGGGCATTATGTAAAGGGGGGGGGGTTGCAAAGCAGAATAAGTCTAAAGTACTAAGCACAAAAACAACAAAATCAGCCACACTTAAGTAGACATACATCAAGGGCACCAAAAAGTAGTTAAATCTTGGTGAAAAAGAACTTGGGAGTTACGTTGACAAACAATGTTATCGGGCAAGTCGGAACGTTCCAGTCAGCAAAGGCGGATGGCCAAAACGAGCAGAAAAACAAGGATGACTGACTTACAAGAGATAAGTTCAATCTTACTTGAGTTATCAGTGCGGGCTGAAACATAAAACGGTTGAGAAAAGTGATGAGTAAAGTGATGGCGAGTAGTAAATTCTATGCAGATTTGCAGAATACATAGCTTTGATACCCTGCGGCGTATCTCAAGTAAATGAAGGTCAGCACGAGTTTTTAGGTTAGTTACACTGGTATGACGTGAGTAATCAGAAAAAATGAAACGAACGGCTCGGTTTTGGAGTGGTTCCAGTGAGGCAGATAAGTAATGATAATGAGGGTTCCAAATGCTGCAAGCGTATTCGGTCGAACAAGAGTGACGTATGTTAGTCGTTTAAGAGAAGATGGGGCAGAATTAAGGTTACGTTTTAAATAACCGAGACTACGGTTCGCTCTTAAAAGAATGTAATTAATATGCATGTTTCATGATAGATCGGAGGTTAGGCGAACTCCTAGGAATTTGTAAGATGGAACTAATTCCAACGGGGTATTTTGAATGTGATATTGACTGTGGTACAAACACGACTTATTAGGGCGAATGAAACGAACGTGCTTGCATTTAGAAGAGTTTAAAATCATGAGCCAGTTAGTACACCATGAGCTGATATTTAGTAAGTCGTCTTGAAAAGCAGTAGAATCTGATGGGTTACTGATCCGACGATAAAAAACACAGTCATCAGCAAAAAGACGAATTTGTGAGGTCAAGGAGTTAGGTAAATCGTTTATATAGATAGAAAAAAGAAGCGGGCCCAGCACACTACCCTGAGGAATACCGGAGGTGAAGGGAACAGGATTTGAACGATGGTTGTTAGCGACAGTGTACTGGGTCCTGTTATGTAAAAAGTCTTTAATCCATTTTAATACATGTGACATGCGACCCCAAGCTCCTTGATTGGCCCCGTAAATGACGATGTTACAACATGGCGCTTCGCTCGAAACAAACCGTTGCTACAACCGTTGCTATGGACAAATGCATGGGGGCTCGACGTGAGGTTATAATTTATCTGATAAAAAAAGGTGAATAATTTTTTGTAAGTATTGTCTTCTCAATATCGTATGATGCATATTTTTATCTGTCGTTTCAGTGCCATATAGCGACGATAAAAGTCCCTAATAAAGTTTTACGACCGTTTTTCTTTGCTGTAGACGACACGATGGCTTCGTGGGTCCAGTGGTCTTTCTGATGGAGCACGCGACTAAGCGACGGAACTTTTATTCTCTGGGACAGCTTTCTGTGGTATTTCGGAGGCGAAGACTGCCCATGCACAGCCTTAATGAACGCTCGAGGTGCGCGAATTAGCGCGGACGCCTGCCGGAGGAGCTTCGATATTGCTATGGCTGTGTTCTAAAATTTACTCGAGCTCACACTGCGGAAAAGATTCTGTACCTTGGCGTTCGAAAACCTACCCGCGTCCAACGTTTATCTGATTGTGTTGTGATGTGGCATGAGCCGCCGGAGTAACTCAGATCCATTCGAGTAAGATTTGGAACACAGCTTATGAGAAAGGTGAAAACAGTGCCATCACGTAATGACGTTAAGTTACGACGACGACGTGAAGCGTACCACCGTCTAAGTGCAGGCCAGTTATGACGTCACAGAATGCGGTTGCTTTGATGCACTTTGTTTGATCATACGATCTGTTAGTAAGGTATAAACTTATCTGATGTTCTTCGAGTTAATTCTTTCGCTATTTTGGGTCTTGCTAAAAAAAAAAAAAAAACAGCGAATTTTTTTTTCACTATGGTGGTTACAAACAGGTACGAAACACTCCCATCACAAACCTGCAAACAAAATTAGCGGTCTCGAAAAATTTAGTGCCATCTATTGACCCAAATATCAGTCTAAATTTGGTATGCTAATGGCGGTAAACATCCAGAGGCTATTTGTCTTCAGCGGACGCGTGAAAGTGACGGTGTTCTTCGCTGCACAGCAATTTCTCTATTCGTTTCAATTTCGATCGTAACGAGAAACTGGAAGCAAATTTTCTACAACTGTGTAGGTGGCGCTTAACTGAGTAAAACGTTTAATAAAGGTCACCGCATTTTATTGTCATGAGCTGTCTGGGGCGTGCCGAAGGCGTCCATTCGAAGATTTCAGGTTACACCTTGAAATGCGTAGTGTACAAAAGCTTATAACTCTCGTCATGCCGACAGCGGACTAATTCATCTGAAAGGTTGAGGCTCCGCATCGGTGCCTGTCTTCAACTTCCTTCTTCACAAACCGCCTAAAGGCCGTTATTAGCATGTACAGATGATATACATTCAGGTGATAATAGTTATCGAAGCGGCCAGACTGGATTTCGAAAAGGGTCTACTGCCTCTTCGTTGCGATGCGCGTCAATATGCAAAATCAAAAGGAGAGCTTGACGCTGCTTTGATATCACGTACTAAACCTACTAAACAGATGTTTTTCTCGCCGATGCAGTACCATAAGGTTTTGCAGGTGATCTCTATATGTGTGATGATTTTCGTCGGACAGAATCCCTTATCGCGCACGAATACAATTAGTTCTTATAAACCTGATTACTAGTTTTGCTAGACCTGCCATGTTCCGAATAAATACGCGATCAAAATCGCATTATTATGTGAATGGCTCAAATTGTTGCAGACGACATACTTCTGTCATTGCGCATGCGTTCGTCGTCTGCGGCAGGCATCTCGAGACGTCTCGAGGACCGGAAGTTGCCGTCGCAAAAATTTCAGAAACAACCGATTCTCGGCCAATTTCTCTCGTGGTAGGTGCGAAATGTAGGCTTGCTCTATGTATTATTTTTAGACGTTTAAACGCCACTTCTGATTTTTGAACGAACATTCTTTAGAAGCGAAATCCAATCCCATATATTGGTCCGTAGCAACGCCCTTGGCAACGGTTTGTTTGGAACAGTGACGTCACGTTATCTGCGTCAATGTCCTGAATTGAGTATGCTCACTCCGACAGCGTCGCCAACTTTTTGCGCGTGGCTCTGATAAACATTGGCGGCACGACCAGGCAACAGAACACTTGACTGCAGGTACGGTAAAAAATAAATAAATAGAGGAGGTTTATGCAGCTTGATGCGAAACTAACGCCAGTCTTGTGGATTATGACAATCAGAGACTAAGCATAAAAGTATCTAGTGATAATGCTATTTAGACTAGGCATAAAAGTATCTAGTGATAATGCCATTTAGACTAGGCATAAAAGTATCTAGTGATAATGGCATTTTATAGTTCAACTAATTTTGGTGCCATATCAGATTGTTAGATGAAAAAAAGTGAATGTTGAGAAGGAGTAACTTTATGATAACGAGATATAAAATAAATTGCCGCCGAAATTGCGGACCAGACTGTTGTTCAAACATTTTATACCGTCTCACACTGTGTAAACGATTCTTTTTGAAACTGCTTAGGAACTGCTATAGAAAATCTGGGAATATTTTCTGTCGACGTCCATGAAGTATTCTATCACATTTAAAACCAGATGACATAGTGTCTTGATATAACTGTCGACTTCCCGCGGATGGGCCTCTCAGACCATCCAGCGACATTTTTGTGGCTGGATGGTCCAATTCAAAATGTTTCTATCTTACTAAATGTATATAAACATAATAAGGCCCTCGGTAACTCTACTTGCCGTTCAGAAGATCGCATCTGATCACATTCGTTGGACGCATTACCCCCTGTATACGTACTTGAAGTAGGCATATTATGAGATGCTTGCCGCCTGATTCGTTGGTTACAAACCAGTCGACGAACGCAAAAGCCCGAAGGGTTCGCTCAGGTGTGCTATTCCCTCTAGAAGCTTCACTCTTATGCGGGGAACAAAGGTAAATGAGTTTTTGTAGTTTATTTTGAATAATGAAATAACAAAAACACATTCGACAACGACCAGTCGCTGTTTCTTTTTGTTTTTTGTTGCACGCATCGAATATTGAAAGCCCTATTTATAACGTCGCGCCACTCTTGTCTCGATACTCTCATCTTCCAAAATGACAATACAATTGGATCTTGATAAATAGAAGCACTTTAACCGAGCACTCCGACGCTTTTGGAGTGCTTAGTCGCGGTCAATTATGGGGTATGTTATCTTTAAATTGTTGCAAACAGAAATCGCGCGATGGCCCCATCACACTCATCAGGGTTGATCCTAAAAGGTTTTAGAAAGACGAACTGGAGTTCGCTTAAAAACAACCATGCGTACCTATTATGTTTCTTGAGAAGTTAAGAGAATATGTCAGCAACTGCTGCGTTATCCAATCATCTCGATAAAAAAATGTTTTGTATGGGAGTGGGAGGCATACTGGTTTTAAAGCGAAGGCGCTACTTATTACCAGCAGTTAATTGTAGCTTTAAGCATGCAACTTGAAATCGGTGTTCACCAAACTATAACCATTCTTTGTGGCAACATAAATGCAAGAGAGGCCCGCCCCCAAATGACGTCGAAAGGTTTCAAAAAATTCCGAAACTCATTCAGGTTCAGATTGGGAAAGTGCGCAGCTACATCCAAAAAGCCCGCTTAGGCGCGAGGTTCGACGAGTCCTAATTTCAAGATACAAATGAAGTTTGAAAATCGAAGGTCTTGGCTTGCTTGGAGGTAGAAGTTCGAGAGGCGCGAAAGTTTCGAACTTTAAGAAGTCTTCGAATTTCAACGGTGGAGATTCCCAGATTCATCTAATAGAAAAAAAAGTATCGCAGAGATGTGTTAGAAATTTTACTGAAAACTTCTGCACATTTATTTTATGCCGCACGAGTGGCGTCACAAGGGGGGGGGGGTTGACCTGCTCCCGGGTGAACAACAGGGGGTGTCGCGGCGGGCCACGAGAGCGGGGGGGGGGGGGGGGGAGAGTCGCGGGCGGGCCACGCGAGTGCGGGGGGGGGGGGAGCTCGCGGTGGGCCACGCGAGAGCGGGGGGGGGTGTCGCGGCGGGCCACGCCGCCCGGGTGCGCGCTGACACCTCGTGTGAGCGGCAATTGGCCGTAACCACTTTTTTTTTTGTCAGCACCGTGGTCCTGGTGGTATTACCTGCACTCCTCTTTATTTATCGTAATCCTCACGAAACAATTATCGAACTGGTTGGAACGGTTTACCGAGAGCACAAGCGCGGTGGGACATGTGCTTTCTATCTCTTTACAAATTAGGCAGTAACCCAAACTGTTCGCCGATTAAATTCGATGCTGGCATGACGCACCAACATATACAAAACAAGGCATGCGCACACAGGCGTTCAGGTTTACCGAAAGTGTTTATAATTTCTCTAGGGCGCGTATTTTCGGTAGGATGACCCGTACAGATGGAGAAAACATCGGACAACAGCACAGCCCCCGACACAGCCCCGGGTAGTCCAGCAGAGAACGCAACCAGACTAAATTAAAGGGCTCCCCGACCCCCTAAAACACAGCTGATCAGGTTATGACCGGTCGTCATCGGGTTCACCGTAAGACCGGCCTTCTTCGATGCATGAAGAATTAGCCGCTCTAAAATGTAGTGCCGGGTTGCTAATGATACTAAAGCGTAACAAGCGCCTATCCAGCGTTCGTTATATGAGACAGTCGGTGTCGCAGGCTGCGCTACCCGCGCGCGCCTTTTCCCTATTTCATCAACGAGGGAATCGGGGTCTCCCGTTCAGAAACAACTATAAGATCTATCGCGGATGCCTCAGCGAAGCGGGGCTCGTTTAAATTTCAAGCCTCCAGACCAGTGATTCGTTGGCCTGGCAGTTACCTCGGGGCAATCCATACGGTGTTATGCACGGGAGAAACTCTGCGCAGAAGCCGGATGAACAAGGTATAAGCGAATGGTAGGCCGAGGCTATCCCAAAGCGAAAATACAGCGCGACGATCGGTTAAGCAGAAACGCCGAAGCGCGGCATTTAACTCCACCCTAACATTAGTATCTTACGTTATTCATATTTGTTGCCTTAAACGTTTGAGGGGTAGACTTGGCTTCGACTTCCGTCGAACTTTTGCTGTAGAACGTCGTAGTTCGTCGCACTTTTTGAGCTTTAGCAGGTCTCGGAAAGCTCGGAAACTGTTGGAATTTCTTAGCGTGATAAAGAAAAGCAAAATTGACAAACTGACTAATGCAAAAAGAACATGCACGTGCGTGTATATATATATATATATATATATATATATATATATATATATATATATATATATATATATATATATATATATATATATATATATATATATTCTTTTTACGTTAATAAGTTTGTCAATTTTTACGTTAATAAGATAAGTTTGTCAACGACGAGGCTGAAATATATATATATATATATATATATATATATATATACATATATACATCTTCGGCCGCTCGTTCATTGTAAGATGTAGTATACCATAATCACCGTAACACTTTTGGTGGAGGTGTGGTACCGTTGGCGACCTCGGGTGGTACCGGTATCGGGCATTTCACCCTGTGGGAGAAGGCGGCGGCGGGTTCGGGGCTCGGGTGTCCAGGATGGGTGAGGCGGTATACGCCTGGTAGGGGAAAGTATTCACCCCCCACCAAAAGCGGAGGGTGGACCCTCCACAAACCGCATAACCTACACTTATGCGGCCTGCGAGTGAATTATACGCCCAGGGGAGCACATTAGTGGGGGCGGCTAATCTTCGCGATAAGTCGGCTAATCTTGGCTAAAAATTCGTTATATAACTTTTTAAATTAGGTGAAACTCAGTTTTTCATGGCATCCTAATTAGAAATTTGCTAAGCGATCGTCCAATAACCCTCGTATCATCAGTAATTTTTAGAAAGACTTTTGGAGCGCGTGAAAAGCGCAACAGTGCGCTGAAGTTACCGCTCGTGGAGCAGGTACAAGGCTGGGGCTGGATAAGAGACGGAAAAATCGCGCAGGGCGCATTACCAAAACTAGGCTGGGCAATTGATCGATTAACCTACCGATTAATCGATTAATGCTTTAATCGCGATTAATTTGTTTAACCGGTTAATCGGTAAAAATCTGACGAACCAAAATTAAATAAAAATTAAATGCTTTCACCAAGCAGACATGGACGAGCACACATATATAAAGTGAAAACTTGAGGTGAAATATTAACTTAAGGTAAACTGTAAGGGGAGATTTGTAACTTCATACAAGTGCAGAAGGTTTTCACACGTCCCAGCGATTTCAACGACGTGCGAGTGTCCGTTTAGCGCTGCAGAGACTACTATGAGCAATTAAAGGAAGCCGCCCATCCCGGAGAATATCAACGAACATTTTTGTCTCATGGAGCTGAAGTAGTAATCTGTGAGTGTAAGTGTTTTTGAACTGTTCTCAACTGTACATCGAAGTTGATCCATAATTAAAATTATTGCGTCGTTTACCACATATTCAGCAAAACAAACAAAAAAACAAGATGCAATTTTTATTTTTAAGCAGTATTATTATGCGTGGAAATAAACGAGACCGATTAATCGATTAATTAATCGATTAAAGGGTGGCGATTAATCGGGTTAAAATTTTTAATCGACGCCCAGCCCTAACCGAAACCGCTAGCCTTGTACGTGCTCCACGAGTGGTAATTTTAATGCACTACTACGCTTCTACGCGCTGAAAGTCTTTCTGAAAATGACTGATTTAGTAGTTTTGTATAACGCTCAGCAAGTTTCTATTTGGAACCATATGTCTATTTTCACTAATCGTGCGTTAATTAACGAATTTTAATTAATTAGCCGGCTTATCGCAAAATTAGCCACCCCCATATCGTCCCCCTGGGCGTATCTCACTCGCACAAACCGCATAAGTGTAGCTTTCATGGCTTTTAACAAATCTTTAAGAATAAAAATACACCCTCTCTCTCTCTCTCTCTCTCTCTCTCTCTATATATATATATATATATATATATATATATATATAGGAGTGTTTTTTTTAAATCTTAACAGAATTTTTTTTAAAAACCATGAAAGCTAGATTAATGCGGTCTGCGCAGGTGAGTTATACGGCCAGGGGGACATAATATAGGAGGCTAATCGTAACGATCAGTCGGCTAATTAGTTAAAATTCGTTAATGAACTTTTTAATTAATGAAAATAGACATATAGTTTCAATTAGAAACTTGCTCAGCGTCATCGAAAACCACTAAATCAGTAATTTTCATAACGACTTTGAGCGCGTGAGAAGCGTAGTAGTGCACTAAAGTTAGCACTCGTGGAGCACGTACAAAGCTAGCGGTTGCGATAAGGCGCCCGCGCAATTTTCCGTCTCTTATCTAGCCCTAGCCTTGTACCTGCTCCACGAGCGGTAACTTTAGTGCACTACTACGCTTCTCACGCGTTCAAAGTCGTTATGAAAATTACTGATTTAGTGGTTTTCAATGACGCTGAGCAAGTTTCTAATTGGAACTATATGTCTATTTTCATTAATTAAAAAGTTCATTAACGAATTTTAACTAATTAGCCGACTGATCGTTACGATTAGCCTCCTATATTATGTCCCCCTGGCCGTATAACTCACCTGCGCAGACCGCATTAACCTAGCTTTCATGGTTTGTTTTTAAAAATTATGTCAAGCTTAAAAAAAACACCATATATATATATATATATATATATATATATATATATATATATATATATATATATATATATATATATATATATCATATATGCTGTTTCGCAAAATTTGAAAGTTTGGAAATCGTCAAATGTTTTGATGTAATGAGTTTTATATTTTGAAACGTTTTTCAGCCTTTAGAACCCTTGTCTCGATCTCCGAACATCAGGTTCAAGAAAAGCTCGCGGTATTTCTAGATGTGGGTAGACCTGCACTTCTTGTGTATCGACAGATTACTTATACGGCGAGCAAGCGTTCCAAAATGCGTTTTTGGCTCATAGGAACGAAGAGGGACACGCCCATTCAAAGGGCAACATAAAGAATCCACGCGGAGCGCGCGGTGGCGGGAAAACAGCCGCCCGCCGTTGCCGAATGTCGGCTGCGAGGACCCCAGAAAATCGAAACCATATACATTGATAAGCATTGAGGTCGGAGCTCTGCTGTTACACTGCGCTGGAACGACTGCGTCGTTGGCTGCCCCAATAGGTGTATATGTCTCGGGACGAAGCTTAATAGTTTTTCAAGTGCCCCTTGCTCTGTAGGGCGATGGCAACAATGGATATCCCTGCCCTGCGACGGAAGAAGTTCGGTCATCCCACGCCTGCCATTGTCGGCACGACAGACCTATATCTACTCCGCTGGTTTGCGCGCCGTTTTTGTTTTTATGCCAGTAACGTACGCATATTTAATCGCCGATGAGACGGACTGGAATCCTACAGTTGGTGGCAGGGTAAGAGTACAGGGAAACTCCTCCCACCTCTTTCTACTTTAGCGGAGCGGACGCTGGAGAGAAGACGACCTCCTTTCCAGCGTCTGCTCTGAGAGTGGAAAGAGGTGGAGGAGCTCCCCTGAACCCAGCTAATCAAAACCCATTTTGCCGTGCCCAATTCGTTCGAGGGATGCCCTCTAACGACATTTCGTTACTATTGTACGGGCCGACGTTACTTCTCGACTAGTCCTTCATGGTGTCTCTACTTCCAGAAGAAAAATATGGACGTTACAAATGTGAGAAATGTGCATCTATGGTTAAACTTGGAATCGCTGAACAGTCGACGTCTGAATCTAGCATTTTTGGTTTGCCGAATTTCGTTTTTATCAGCGTCCTTTCAGACGTGGTAATCGTTTATTTTTTTATTTTTGGGAATGCCAGTAGGCAGTAGGTCACGACCAAACAAAACGCGGGAATTGTTTGGTTGCCAAATTAAAGCAGCATAAGTGCTAAAACTTAGCGGATGAGTAGTAGATTAATTCCAGGATTGCATCTCGGGATTTTCCGGAAATTGCACTGGTTGCACCGTCCAGAATCCGGCTTTTGGAAACCAGCTTGCACAAAGATTTATCGAACAAGAATTGCCTTAAATATAAGCAGCTGAGAATAGCGAAATCATGCCTCTTGCACATCTTCCCCAGCCCTTGTTTGGGCGCCAAGAACAAAAGTTCCTCCATGATGCGCGTTCCGCCGCAAATGTGTAGCACGAAAAAAAAATCCGCTGCAGGTTGTTAAATTAATGCCACCTTACATACAAGGGCTGCGTCTTTCCACCCCAAACGTCATCAGTAGCCTATCAACGCAGCGCCGCTTGGCTTGCGTCAGCATCGCTTCCAGCGCGTCATGCAGCGTCTCACACACAGCGCAACGCTAGCGTACAGCGAGCGACGCCAAGACGGGTGCGTCTGCCACTTTGCGGCGATTCTGGTCGAGCTTCGGCGTGTTTTCCGCTTGGTTCGAGGATCCACTAACGATGACGTCATGCGCAGGCCTTCTCTTCTTGTCTTTCAGGGGGTATGCGGAGCGCAAGCTCGTCTGCTTCTTGCAGAGGGGTTGCGATGGTCTCAGAACCTCAAACTCTTGTGGCTGATTGAAAGCAAAAAAAAAAAAAAAAATAGTTAGTAGACTTAAAGGCATTTAGGATTGAGGTCTACCCACTATCCCTTCAATCAAAGCCAATCAGAACTCAGTGTCGTTCTGATGTCAACGCAACCCCTGCGCAAAAAGCAGACGACTTGGTTTCCTTAATAATTGAACGCGCCTCACGGTCGAACACCAGCTCCTCCACTAGTGGCGCTATGTAGTGTATATGGTTTCCATACGGAGTCCATGCGCGGAGAAAGTGAGGGATAGGAGAGCGCGAGTGGGGACGTCAGAGCTCCGAGCTCTGATTGGAAGGATTAGTGGGTAGAGCGAAGGCTAGCAGCTTTGTCTCCACTGTACTCATCGAACGCGTTAGAACGCGGAACGCCGGTTATAATTTTGTTGGGGAAGTAAGAGCTTGTACACAAGAGGCACAAGAAGCAATGGTGGCAATCACTTCGCGTAATCTTCCAACTATTACGAACAAAGCTAAACCGTTCATGACAATGGATCGACCGATGCGTGAAAGTCAGGAGGTTGGCTGACACGAGGCCGGTGATGATATAATACTCGCCGACTAACAGAAACGGACCGTTCGTCGAACAGCCGGTGCCTTTCGCCGGCCGCGGGCCAAGCGAGAAATCGTAAATAAGGTGCCGAGAGAATGGTAAGAAGTGGAATGCCCGGTGGTGGGAGCGGGATACTTTTTTTTTCAACTCGAAAGCAGCTTTTAAGATCTCGTTTCTTTGGGATGAATTTACGTAATCACTACCATGCGTCATGCACGCTAAAGGCCGGATAAGCTCTGATGCAGCGCCGGCCTGAACCAAACTTATAGGACTGATGCAGCGTTGTACCAACGCTACATGAGCAAGGTTAGCGCTATTTCCGGCTTTGACTACTGCAATAGCACTGAGGTCGTGCTCTGGTGTATGTGTGGACAGGCCTTAAAGGGGTACTCCGAGGTTTCTTCATATACCCCGATTTGCCACCAACAAACACCGCTGAAATAGTAATTCAAATATTGGTCCAAAAAATATATATATATTTTTGCGAAGTTATTGAGTTTACAATTTGGGCCCTCACCGTGTTTTTCAAAGTGAAAGTCTCGACTGGCAACAAAGAAAAAGAGACGTTAGGGGAAGGCAGGGGGGTGCAGGTGTTCACTCTTTGGACTGGAGACTTAGTGTTCCCAACTTAGTGTTCCCAACTGGTTATAAGCAGTTTCTTGGTGGCAAATGAATGCTTTGGAAGGTCGAGCT
The DNA here is from genome assembly GCA_037355805.1 of Ixodes ricinus. Classification (NCBI taxonomy): domain Eukaryota; kingdom Metazoa; phylum Arthropoda; class Arachnida; order Ixodida; family Ixodidae; genus Ixodes; species Ixodes ricinus. The sequence goes on from JAZHYW010018262.1 coordinate 206,617, forward strand.
GGACCCGCGGAGCAGCCTGAAACAAATGCTTGGCATAGTTCATTTTTAGACTGCCCGCTCGACCTACAAGCCTGCTTTCCCCTGACGTCACGGTACTGAAAAGCGCGGGTATATTTCAATGTTGGTTTTGGCATAATTTTCACTTGCTAATTTCACAATAACTATTTTGAATTTCGCGATACTAAACACCATACCGGAGAGGGTAAAGGTCGGTGATTCCGAAAATATAATTAATTGCAATAGCTAAAAAAAAAAAAAAAAAGAATCGCCGGAGTATTGACGCCGCTTAGCGGCAACGTTGAGAAGCTCAAGACAGGAGGTCGTTTCGACTCTTTCGTCTGCTATCGCTGTTTGGTTCTCGTAAGCAGTATAGAAACAAACATCCTGTCCAGTGGTTATTTTTATGCTTCCGCCGTGTCATTCCTACGCACTGACTAGATGGTTTCTACCGTCGAAAAATCGCTTTGCTTTCATATTTAACACCGTTTTTACGCTGCAGTGTAAGAAATGTATGGTAGTGCGCGAGCTGAACGGCGAAAACGACCTCCTTTCGTTAATCATTTTTCCTGACCAGCGCGCCTCTATAGCTCGCTGGAGTCGCGAATACCTCCTTTAAAGCCGCAGTCAGTCCCATATATATATATATATATATATATATATATATATATATATATATATATATATATATATATATATATATATATATATACAGGGTGAAACAAGGAGACGGCAGGCTCTTTAAATCGACCGGAAAATTCGGTTTCTTAACCTATCGCGCTACGACTTTGTGCAGCGTTGCCCACAGATGGTGCATTTTTTTGTAAAATTTGTAAAGAACGAACTTACCTGACGAAAAAGTAAAGAAAGAAAAAGGCTTAGCTCCTATGGAAACGCAGCGACGCCACCGGTCTTCAAACAACACGGCGCCGTTTCGCACGGGTGACAAAAGATGGCGCAACGAACGCCGACAACGAACGAGCATACGGCGCCGAGAGCCGGCACTTTAGCAGACGATCCTTCCGACTCAAAAGCGGCTCGCGTTCCGCAGGCGGCGACAGTTGCAGAAACAAAAGCAGGCGCGGTAACAACAAGGAACTGCAGTTCCTTGTCTGCTAAACGCTCTCGGCGTCGTCTGCTCGTTCGTTGGCGGCAGTTGGCGTCGCGACCGCTTGCGCCATCTCTTGTCTCCCGTGCGAAACGGCGCCGTGTTGTTTGCAGACCGGTGGCGTCGCTGCGTTTCCATAGGAGCTAAGCCTTTTTCTTTCTTTACTTTTTCCTCAGGTAAGTTCGCTGTTCGCAAATTTTACAAAAAAAATGCACCATCTGTGGGCAACGCTGCAAAAAGTCGTAGCGCGATAGGTTAAAAAACCGAATTTTCCGGTCGATTTAAAGAGCCTGCCGTCTCCTTGTTTCACCCTGTATACTATCGCGTGGCGAATAGGATTACAAGCGGAGTGGCTGAGCAAGGCAGACACTTTCGCCTCCTTCTCGCACCTTGTGTATTTCAAAACACAGCCCGTAAACCGCGTAACCGCGAACGAGCAGTTGGAAACACTCCCACACCTATAGGTTCACCACTATACACTCGTTAACTGCGGTCGTTAGCGCTGTCGTACGCCGTTGACCGTGGGAAGGGTGTTGGCCTCAGTTTTCGCAGAAAGTGAGCTATACCAAAATTACTTTAGATGAAAAAAAGATAATCTCATTGTACGAAAAAAGAAAAAATATATCGGCGCCGACAGCTTTTGTATAGTCCTAACGGCTATACTCTGTTTCACCTTATGATACCGGAGGAAATTGCTACAAGCGCGAGCTCCTTGCTGTAGGGCAGATCTCGGCGGCACACGCTCTCGTGCGTTAAGAGTATAGCTCCCAACGCTATGAGCTCGCGCTTCTAGCCTTGTCTGCGGTATACAACATAAGGTGAAACGGAGAATAGACGCGCAGTGGCCCGAATTGGGAGTAAAGCCCCCTCGATGAAATTCGCGCGTCCCGTTTCTTTTAAGTGTACCGACAACCATGTTTGCGCGAAAGCGTGAAACACGGGAGAATATAATGTGCACATTTTTATGCGTCTTAGGAGTCCAAACGAAAAATATAACGCCATGCACCGGTATGTGCGTGAGGCCCCGAATATTTCAGAACTGGACACGTTTTTTTCGCTGAACCCCAGCTACAAACGTTGGTTTGATTGAGGAAGATATGCCACAAGGAAATTCCCAGACGAGACTCAGCGCTACATGATGAGAATGTAGGGTTCCCCTAAACACAATAAACACCACAAACGTCAGAAAAGAAAAAAAAGTGAATTGAGCGAATGCTGCAACGTAAAACGCGTGCTCAGCCTCACTAACATAGCCGTTCCTAGATGAAACAACAACAACAATAACAATCGTAAAGTAAACGTTTCGAAATGTGGACGCCCCGCCGGCGGTCCCCGATGTCGGAGCTCGCGATCGTTGACACGCCGCGCGACGGCGTGCCAGGTGGAAGCGACACGGTCGCTCGACCGACAGGCTCCAAATATAAACTGCCGGAACAACGTGGGAACCTTTGCCGACGGAGGCCCCCGTCGTTTTCGTCTGGCCGCCGCCGAGTTCAAGCCTCGGGTTGATCGGCGTCCCGCCTCCCCGCACGGCCGCCGGATAAACATTCACTGTTGCGACAGACGTTGCTCACTTTTTTCCCTCTCGCGTGTGCTGGCCCTCGTCTCTCTTTCCTATATCCTCCCACGTCTACGGCGATGGCCCCAAGGAACCCCTGAAAAGAAGAAAACAAATTTTTTTAAAGCAGTCTGGTTGGGACACGCGTGTCAAAAAAATTAAATTTACGCCAAAAAAGAAAACATATTTTTGAGAGCTTGAAACGGGGAGTGTTTTCCACCCTTTATTTTATATATCCGCAGGATTTACGCCACTGCATGAAATGTTTCTGTCCGGTTCTTTCTTTCGTGCAATTCCTATTTCTACTGTAAAATTGAGTTAGCACCGGCAGTACCCCAAAGCGTCTTTCGTAGCGTGGTGTTGAGCTGAACTGACAGTGCTTAAAACTGCCACACCGGCATGATCGACCTTTACAACAATCGGTGGAATAAATATTTTTCAACGCTGGCTATTTGCCTACCGCCTGCTACATGATCGCTTCATTCCCGAAAACGTCCTGGGGAGTTAACTAACGTAGAAGTTTGGGCTAGTTGGTATTTCATGATTAAAAATCAAAACAGCGCAAGGACACGGACAAGAACAAGAAGGTAGACGAACAAGGCGCTGACTTATAACTGAAGTTTATTTGTGCAAACATCAAGTATAAATACTATAACGTCATAACAAACAAACAAAGATAAAATGCATGACATGGACGCCACGTGCTCAATAACCGCTTGCGAAAGCGTAAGTATAGCGTTTTGAGAGTTGTGCAAGGTCACCTTGACTTGCATTGCCGAGACTGTTGTTGCACTCCTGTCTTTGACAAGTACGTGAAGTGATAAGGAAAAATAAAGACAAACTCACTCGAGAAATTATTGAGGCGCGGGAAATTGCAAGATTGGGGGAAAACTGTGTCAGCACTCCTTCACTATCTTTATCCGACAAGGAATGTTGCTTTTTAGACACACAGTGACAGCGCATAACGGTGGCTAAGGAGCACGTGGCGTCCATGTCACGTATTTTATCTTTGTTTCTTTGTTATGACGTTACAGTATTTATACTTGACGTTAGCACAAATAAACTTCAGTTGTAAGTCAGCGCCTTGTTCGTCTACCTTCTTGTTCTTGTCCGTGTCCTTGCGCTGTTTTAATTTTTAGTCCTGGTGAGTTTTGAAACAATTCAGGCGTCTGCTAACGGCTGTTCCAAGTTCTAAGCATCGACCATCATGACCAGAGCGGTCATTTTATAGATTTGATTTTTTAGCATTTACTTTCCTGGATTATTTTTATTATATATATATACTTTATCAGCGGGTGAGTATAGAGACATGCCATTTTATTTCCCTAACAGTAATGTGAGCCGGCCTCTCGGCAATTCTAATTTCAACACCAGTCTGAACGTTAACTTACGACCGCAGCTGTAATCATTTCGACAATCGCTTTCCGCAATTACGTAGTAAAAACACTCATTCAAATTATTTTAGCATCACGCCAGCCTTAATTATTGTCAAATAACGTTTTGCAAGCCTTTATTTGAGTAAGACGTTACTGGTAGGGAACTAGCTGTACCATCGAAGCTATCTGTGTTGTCGTGCTGACGGCCCGAAATTCGCTCAACCAGAGATAAGGGCAACATACGTTCTCCAACACGATTTGCTGCTGTTTTTGTTGCCAAAAGCTGTCATACCGAGGTAACATTTTCGTTGTCGTCCATGTTGTGCTACTGTTGCTGCTATGTGACAGGGTTGTCGGGCAACAGGGGGAGCGAGCAACAAGTTGCCCGTTTGTTGAACAACACGTTGTGTTGCTGTTGTTGTCATGTTGCCTCAGTGTGACAGGGCGTTAAAGGTCCTCTCACATCGAAGTTTCGCAGCCAATCCAGCGTCTGTTTCGTGTACGTACACACAAGGGAAATATGAGCCGAAACACACGATCTGGACGGTTGCTTCGTTTACAGTACCCTCAGGCTCCACAATTTCACAAATTGTCAAAGTTTAATGATTGGTACATAAGGTTCGCGTTAGAAGTAAAGTTTGAAGCGTAGCTTCTATGAACACTGGCAGAGAAACCGAAGAAGAATGAAGGGCTGTTTCAGCTGTGCGAGGTGTGTACGTCGTGGCCCGCTAAATGTAGCGGGACAACTTCTCAATCGCAGCGTTGGGACGTTGTGACGTCACAGTGTATACCTCTACAATTCTTGTGATAAATTTAGCGCAAAATGTGTTCCGACAAACTTAGCGGGAAATTTTCTTTGCCGACACTAGTGGGAAGATTTCTTCGCTAAAATTACGGGGGAATATTTCTCCGCTAAATTCAACAGGAATATTTCACCGCTGAATTTGAGGGGTAAACCACTTCACTAAGTGTAGCGGGAAATTAGTTTCACGTGACGTCATTACGGTCACGTGACGTTGGCGTCTCGTGATATCATGATGTCACATTGCCGCATGAACACCGCCCGCTAAACTTGATCACGGCAGTGTCACCGTGCAGCGGCGTGTGGCGTCTCGGCTGCCGACGCAGCTCGTTTGCAGAACAGCTCTTCCCTGCTGTGTGTTCCGAGATTTGTGTTTGTCCTTTGTCCCCCTTCTTCCCCTTTTCCAGGGATTATTGTCGTTTACTCTGTCCGGCTCGCCTGCACCTTTGCATTCTTCAAACGTGGAAACAGCGCAAAAAATTGACAAAGGACAAGTGAAAGAAGTGCACGGACAAAGCGCTGACTATCAACTGAAGTTTAATTTTCAGGCGAACCAGAAAGTAAACACATCGAGCATAGGAAAGAACCATTCAAGACACAAAAAATACAACCCAACCGACAAGATTTCTACCACGTCATCACCCTCACACGTGCCTGCCATTCTCCTTGATAAAAAGTACTTCATCATCCCCCAAGTGCACCGACGGTGCGCTCACACAATCCCCTTCCCCTTTTGATAAAATGAAAAAAAAAGCCTCTTCAATCTCTCTGGCGGTCTTACTTTTATTGCGCGCCAAAATCGTCAAGTCATTAAATAGAGGTACGCATCCGCACCTACTGCAATGTACCGCTAAGTGGCCAGCGGGGGAGGAACGGAGAGAAAGGGATTGCTCCCTCGCCCTCACGTTCACGCGCCTCCCCGTTTGTCCAATATACACCCTACCACATGTGAAGGGGATCTGATACACAACCCCTAGTGCGCATGGAACAAAAGGAGTGCGGTGGTTGACATCACATTCGCCACGGAACCGTCGGTCAGGCCTTCGGAACTGCTAGCCCTGGTGCGGCAGGTATCTGCGAAGACTTCAGAGGACAACAGGGACAGGTGCGTTCATGATTGTGTGGAAGGCTTAATAAAGGGGAAGGACCGAAGGCCTTTACCTAGGATGAAGGTTGGACCCGTGGTCCAGTTGTTCAATGAGTCGAAGTTGAAACTGTTGCAGTCGGACAAAGAGGGAGCTGTTTTTGTTGTAGTGACTGAAGGCTTGTTTCAAGAAAGAGCGGGACAGGCAGTGCTGAAGAATTTTAGAGGTGTGACGGGGGTGGAGCTAGAGAAGGTTAAGGCGCAGGCCGTGAGGCTTTGCGGTCAGCTTGGGTTGGACAATCTTAAGAAGTCTGTGTCGGGCGCAAAAGGCCTCAATCTCGAGGTCTTCTTCAAACAATGTGATGTCAACCACCGCACTCCTTTTGTTCCATGCGCACTAGGGGTTGTGTATCAGATCCCCTTCACGTGTGGTAGGGTGTATATTGGACAAACGGGGAGGTGCGTGAACGTGAGGGCGAGGGAGCAATCCCTTTCTCTCCGTTCCTCCCCCGCTGGCCACTTAGCGGTACATTGCAGTAGGTGCGAATGCGTACCTATATTTAATGACTTGACGATTTTGGCGCGCAATAAAAGTAAGACCGCCAGAGAGATTGAAGAGGCTTTTTTTCATTTTATCAAAAGGGGAAGGGGATTGTGTGTCCGCACCGTCGGTGCACTTGGGGGATGATGAAGTACTTTTTATCAAGGAGAATGGCAGGCACGTGTGAGGGTGATGACGTGGTAGAAATCTTGTCGGTTGGGTTGTATTTTTTGTGTCTTGAATGGTTCTTTCCTATGCTTGATGTGTTTACTTTCTGGTTCGCCTGAAAATTAAACTTCAGTTGATAGTCAGCGCTTTGTCCGTGCACTTCTCTCACTTGTCCTTTGTCAATTTTTTGCGCTGTGTCCACGTTTGAAGATGTTCAACCAACTCGCCCAACTTACCGCCTTGCTGAACCCTTTGCATTCATTCCATAAAAATCTGTCTGTTTGCTTTGATTTCTTCTCAGCCTTCCAAGCGATCCTTCCCCGCTTCGACGCACAAACAAGCTGGCAGGAGACGTCTTTGACTAGGGACAAAGCGACCAGGCGCGCCCGTCGTCACGCGGTCCCACTGTACTACACCGAGGCGATAAACCGGGATTTGTTTGTGTTTGAGCTGGCGGCGGCGGCGGCTTCTATCTGTCCGATCGCACTCTTATTCGCTTTGATAGGCAAAGCATCTGTGTCACGCGACATCGTCAGGCAACTTAGCAATCGGGTTTTATCTTTTCGCTCCGAGGGGCGGTGAAGCGGTGTCCGCTGCTGCTCACTACTATGCCTAAAGCTGGAGTCTGTTACGAGAGAATTTAGCACGACGTGAACCTCTGACACACTTGCGTTGAGTCCGACCGAGCACGAGGGTTGCTATGGCAACCCTCGCACTCTATTAGACTCAACGCGAGTGTGTGAATCACCCTTTATGCTCACATCGCAGACTTAGTTTTTTTAAACATTTCTGAATGAACCTTGATCACTCTTGCGTCTGTCGATCGGTTTATAGCCAACGAAGCAAGCGGCACGTGTCTGTTACAGTATACTATACTTCAATTATGCATACAGGAGATAATGCGATAAAAATTAATGATGCATAAGCCTCTAAATGGCACATATAGCTGCCAAGGGTCTTATGATGTGCGTATACATACACATCATTGCGTTTATATCGCTATATTAAGAAAGAAAATTGGAATCGCAGTAACGCTAATATAAACGCCGCTGGTGGGTCACGGGAGGCCCCGTCCACAGGACAGATCAATCAGAAAACTATGTGAATTGGTTTGAAATGTAATAGAAGACTTTATGAACGTTGACGAACAATATTCCTGGAAATTCTACAGAAATTCCTAAGCGGTTTATTATTAATAAATAAATCGTTTACGCAGTACAAGATGGTGCAAAATGCAATCTTATTTCAACGTCAATCTGCGCAGCGACTTCGGTAAAAAGTTCTACTTGGTGAAATTTCTTTTCTTTTCTGGTTATTTTTCAAGTTCCTTGCGCTGATCTCAGTAATTCGCGCTTCGAGTGCTCTGGGGAAAAGTGTACGCATGTGCTCGAAACAGTTTCTACACGGGCTACATATAGACCTGCTTGCTAAGTGAAACCCGTTTAGAACGAACCCACGTGCAGCGAATTATTATCTATATCGAACTCACGGAACTTCTAAATAAAAATGCATGTAAAAAGTATGTTTGATAACGAGCAACATATTGGCTATATCGAACTTTTTCCTCAGGGAGGGCTTCCAAAAACGCGCAAACAATCGTCTTCTGGCCTGTCCCTTCCCCAAAAGAGAAGTAAGAAAGAAAGAAAGGTCGAGAAGCTCAAGTTGCGAACAAAATTGAGCGAACAGAAGCGACTCAGAAAGGGAGAAAGCTAAAAAATACGCTCTGCACGCACGCAAAAAAATATATTTTTTTTTCATGCCATAGCGTTTGCCCACGAAGAGAAGCTCTTCAGAAGTTTAGATAAGCTAAAAAAAACGAACCCTGCACGCATACAAAAAAAAAAATCTTTCCAGCTCGTTGTTACAAGGCGGTAGTGAAGAGATGAGAAAGAAAGAGAAGCTCTTCGCCTTACAACGAACTCATCTTGGAATGTTCGTTGTAAATGCTTTTGCTATATCGAACTACTTGCTATATAGAACTGATTGTAGCATTTCCTGCTGTTCGTTATATACGGGTTTGACTTTACTCCCTTGGCTGCGTGCAGATGAAAAACAAAAACTGTTTTAATTACATAACTGTAGTACTATCACTTTCCCCATGTACTTTTCATGTGTCAGACCTTATTACGGAGGTGATAATTTTGATAATTATGGATTTTTCTTGTGAAAGTATTACAAGGCAGTTTCTTTTACATTGTTCTGCTACTTCGGACGTGAAACGCCCAAGGAATATAAAGCTCAGAAAATAAATACACGTCAAAATATACAGGCTTTTAAAGCATATAGACGTTATTATGCGACGGAGAAAGACATTGACCATGTTATTGTTTTTTGTAGGCACGCTGGTAACAGTCGATTGGGGTAGGGTATGGGGGTCAACCTGTTTTCCTTCCATTATTTTTTATCACAATGCATACGTTCATTGAAAGATATTATTTTTTGTTCATTTTGTACTGTTTTGTATTTTTTCAGTTGAGTACATGGAAACGGTGTATTCATTCAAGTCCACCATTCACTAATATTAATGCACGATGAGACTGTTCGTGCGCATGAAAAAGGAATAAAGCCTTGTCAGGTGGCTTCGGCCGCCTTTTTTCTTTCTACCCTCCCCAACCAGATTGTCGAAATAAACATTCATTAATTGTGCTGATAGAAGAAAGAAAGGGGGGGGGGGGAATGAACTCCAGTGCCAAATCGTGCGCTCTTTCTGCACGACTGCGTTCATACTGATCGTAATAAATATAACATGGAATGTTGCTTGTGGATTGACCTAATTTTACCGCAAAAACATAAAACAAAAACGATTGGGTCGCACCTGTAGGAAGCACAAGAAACGCCTACATTTTGGGTTATCACTGAAAGCTTCAGAAACGCAGGACGTGTGCGAGTTCCCTGCATCTAATTATCGTCACGCAACCAATCAGATTGCGGCATCAGTCAATAACAACCCCCAAGAACCAATCGGGAAGCAAGAAGCGTGAACACGGTGTGCCACGCCCTACGTTTCTTAAGCTCTCAGTGACTCTAGCGCGCGTACTTATTTGAGCACAAGTTCGCCACGCACTTCCTATGCTGTGAAAATTTAAAACGATCCTCTCAGTTAAATTTTTTTTTTCATTTATAAAAGGCAATTAACAGCAAATTTGTCGTATGTAATGTATGGTCGGAAGCTTGTCCGCATTTAAATAAAGTCTGATGTCACTGCTGTGCGTAGAGAGAGAGAGAGCGGTAGAGAGAGAAGTGTTGAAAGGAAAGGAAGCCTTGAATACTACTGTGCGTAGAGCGGTAATTTGGCCAGTGCAGCACGAGAGTGGTTTGAGGCGCATTAGCTAATCCACATTCGCTTGCCGGCGCGATGTCCGTCCAAACCAAAACCTACAGGGGCGGGTATTGTTGGGCGACTGATCGAGTCTGGAATAATTTTCTTCTGTAGCGTGAGCTTTTGGCTTCGCTTCACGTGCTCCGAGCTACGAGGTGCGTGCTCACGGTGGATTTGGCGCCAATCACGAGTGGTTCCGCTTCCGTGCCATTGGCTTATTGCCGGTGCATGCCGTGCTCCGATGTAAACTAGGAGAATTAGAAGATTCTATAGTTGCTCATATTGGCAACATAAGAAAGAAAAAAGAAAAGCGGATGCGTGTGAAAGTAATGAGCCTGGTAGCTCAGATAGGCTTGGTAGTTCCGTTTTCTTCCTTCGCTTACTAACGTTTACTCCAGATTATATTTTTACTCTTTTCCCACCTGACTTCAGGTCAACTTGCCTCGTAATTATGAGTACATGGTCGAGCTTCATGGAGGTTCATAAAATATGATAGCTGATTAGCCGCCATATAAAGGGGCAGCAAAGTAAAGAAATTTTAACGTAACGTCAATTTCTTCCCCGCCCGCTTTAGTTTTTTTTTTTAAATTGATATTACATAATATATAACCAAATAATTTAAGATGGACACGTTTATTGCTATTTAAATATAATAAAGTATTAAGCATTTTAGCATGACAAACTGTGTCTCGTGCAAGGGAACATCGATCATAAATACGCAATGTAAACAAAAAGAACTCCGTTTCCAACATGTGGTGATAATAATGTTAGGAATGACAGTGATAATCAAAAGAATGATGATATTATTTTTAAAAAAATACCCGGGACAAACTGCTTCACAATTGGCACATCCGAGTCTTTTCTTGAAAGATGGGACGCCGTTTTGTTTTTAGGCAACGAATCATGGCCTGCATGGTCGGTCTCCTCATCGCCAGCTACAGACATTGACGAGCGGAAATGTCGGTCAGGGATGAGACCATGGCATTCCGTCTGACCTCGTCTTTGGCTCGGCGCGACTTATCAATGGGATAACATTCGGGATCGGGTTGGGCTGGGCGCAGCCACTGAAGAGACAGACATTTCTTAAATTTGAAAACGTTCGCAGCTTGCGATGTGCTTTGCAACCACCTTTCTGTCTGTCTATTGGCGGCGTATAAAAATTGTTGGACAGCCGCGCATAGACGCAGTCATGGGTAACCAATGTATCTACTTTTAATGTATTTTTGCTCTGTTCGCTTTATTTCCTTACTGAGCACAGGAGAGCTTATTGCCCTTGAAGACACCGCAACGTTCTTTTCACCAACGTAGGCTTTCCGTGGAATCGTCATCGCCGGTTCCCGTGACTCGGGATTTATAATTGCAGTAGTGTGTATTGAAAAGAATATTGAAGCCCGAAAGTGTGAGACATAGGAAGATTAGTGACGGCAGTTATAACTTGGAGCGTCCTGGAAACGTCAATTAAATTCGTAAGTGCTCGGTGGATACCTTGCATTGAAACGGGCTCGTTGCTAAACTTGGGACCCTCTGTTCAGACCGTGTAGGTGGGACAACGTTATTCAATCGCCTTTGCTAGTCTTCAGCAAAATCGAGTGATCAAAGAACAAAATCGGTCTTCATTCAATATCCGTATTTTAGTATTTAAAGATGTCTCGGCGCAACCTTAATAAAAGCGAAAACAAATCGTCTCAAAGTTTTATTAATGGTATAGGTTGTCGGTTTGGCGATCTTAAACTTTAAAATGCTAATGACGAGAGGCAATCTATCTATGGCTCATTTGGTAAAAGAGCTAGATCATATCGTTCTCGTGTGCTATTCAAAAATGATTCTCGCAAAAAAAAAAAAAGAATAAGAATTAGCAAAATCTGGCAGGAGTCCTTTAAATGCAATCCAAGAACAGTAGTAGTGACAGGACTGTCATCAATCATAGGATACATAGCAAAAGTGCTTGCCTTTGTTACGTGAATTCCTTCGCTTTTTCAGTGTTGTTTCTGCATCATCATTGGGGATACTAACTGGTCTTGACCAGTCAGGCTTCAGTCCAAACATGCGGTATTGAACACATTAAAATCAGCTTTGTAATTTTGTTTCCATTCTGTACCAGGTACGTGCTAAAAATAGATTTTGTTTTTGTTTTCTTGTTGTTTTTAAAGAGGGACGCGGGAGCCCTTAGCAACTCAGTTCGAATTCTAGCATGACAGAACGTCTGAGTGAACTGTTAAAAGCAACTTGCCCCGTTCTCAAATTTTTCCTCGTGAGCGCCCTCCATTCTGTCAATTGTCGTTCGGCAATGCACCCAAGCCAAGTCACCCCTATCGCCCGCAAGGCAACGTTGTCCGTTTTCTGCGCACGCGGCCTTGCCCGTTGCGTTAACCTCGCGCATACCGACTGATCACGCGCTGGCGGTTCATCGACGCATTTCAGCGCGGCCAAGTTTGCGCAAAAATAAACCGAAGGCATGCCGGCAACTGTTGCTTGCGTGGTGTTGACTGTTTTTATGCCGCCTGCTTTGCAGAAACAGTGAGCAAGGCGACGGAGCTTTCATCTTGTTATTGTATGTTTTCCGCTTGCGTTGGGAAAATACATCATGCAGAGGCAAAACAAGCGCGGTCCCCAATAGTCCGCCACGCGTTTTTCTCAAGTCAAATTGGTGACGTATATTTAGATTCTGTCTTTTAGCTGTTACGACTCCTTGCGTCTTCGTTGTAGACAAGCCATTTCGTCAGCGCTGTTTTAAGGCCCGTTCACACAGTTGCGTTTGACTAGAACCGACTGAGACAAGGCCAATTTTTAAGCCCCTTGAGACGGCTTACGACCAGTTCCGCAGCAGCGCATCCGGTCGTAAGAGGCTTAAAACCGGTCTTGTCTCATTCGGTCGTACTCGGTTGCAATAGACTTCTTCCAAAACCGAGGCGCCCCATCGCGGCGAAATACCACGCAGTGCACTCTGGGAACTGGTTGGCCACTCAGATTCGGTTTCGATTGAGCAGCTTCATTTCATGCCATCACGCCGGGACCGAATGCGCTGTTTGCGTTTTCGATTATCTGACTTTTCACGAATGTACAGCGCACTCAGTCGCGAGCGATAGAAAACGAAGACCGCCGGAACTTTCCTTGGTTCCCGAAACACCGGATATTATCCGTACGCATGCAAACGTAGTAAGACGTGGCCTAGTCACCTCACCCCACGATTGCATCTTGGAGCTCGATTTCAATAATCCCGTCTAGTAGCAGTGAACTACAACTGAAATTTGGTCACCTTGAGCCTTATACGTATTTTGTTTGCCAAACGTCCGCTTTTTCTTACTTCATTAGGCGAAATGCAAACCGCATTCTCGCAGGAATACCAAAGTTGGGCCCAGCGTTGACGCATTACTTTTAAGGAAACGCAATAAATTCGACCTCGCTGCTGCACAAAACGTTACTATGATGTCTTCCTCGTGTCATCATAAATATCCCACTCAAATTTTATGCTGATAGGAGATTAAGTTCTCGCAAACGCTGAGATCGGCTAGCTACGACGGAGGTGCCCTAACAAGCGTCCTGTACTCCTCGCTAAGCTTTTCTGGACGAGCTTTACTGACGCCAAAGATTTGTGTCCGAACGGTGTGTCTCGAAATTATGTCGGCATACCCAATCAGGAAGAAAGCAAACACATAACAAATATTATTTCCATTAGCAACCGTCAAATGCGCTCTGAATAATTTCGTTCGTTTGGCGCACCGCATAAGAATTCACGCCCGTCCGGCGCACTTCCAGCGAACGGTGCGACATTCTTCACACAAGTGCTCGACTTTTACTTTCTTAAAACGATGTGTATGTGCGAATGTGCCTATATGACTGCAGGATAACTTCATGCGCATTTACGATAACAAACTAGTAGAATGCAAGCGGGTGGGGACTTCACTTCGTGCAGTGCTGCGGGTCAGTACAGATAAGAGATAAAAAGTGTGTTCGATTTGAGCTCTTTAATGGCACCTCCGAGTTCATACTCGCATACTCAGGCGTATTAAGAAAAACAGTAATTGAAAAAGTTATATTTCGTCTATGGACGCACAAAACAAACAAACTTCCTGACGAGCAACGCTAATATAAAGGTGCGAGCACGACGTACACATACTTATTGGTTGTTACAGCTCGTTGACTCGTACACAAGCAATATCCCCGAGCTTCGCAGCGTCGAGGTTCCCAGCACTGGCTCGTTCACATACCTCGAAACGCTAACAGAAAGGCTCGAGTACAAAAATACAACAAGCACGTATTAAGACAAACTATACGTCCCGGGCCTATGCTAAACCTTCGAGGTCTAGCCACATAGGTTACTTTAGAGACCAAAATGACGCTCTCGTGACCAGAAAACATGATATACGCTCTGTGTATAATCTACGGTCGACGTGACGATCGAAACCGAAATCCATGCCGCTCTCCTCCCTGGCCAACTAGTTCCCAGAGTGCAACGCGCGCCGTGTAGCATGCAGGGCTTTATGGAAGTAGTCCATTGTGTGAACGGGCCTTACTGCTAACCCAAGGTTTTAAATGTTCATTGCGTGACAGTTATGAATGCATTAGCATTAGTACCTACATGACAGGGTAAAAGCTGACGCCGTCCGCCTGCGGACAGAACAGCGGAAAGGGAAGCGTGCCGCTTGAGAGAGGAGGAGAATGGTGAAGGACAAAGGCGAGAGGGACGTGACGTCACGGGGTGGAAGCCAATGGGCGCGCGCGATACCGGTGAACAGCGAAAGCGGCTTCAGGCAGTGGATGCCGCTGCTAAGCGTGCAAGGCAGGCGAACGAGACAGAGGAGCGGATGCAGCGCCTAGCTCTGCTGGCCGAAATGCGGCGGAAGAAGCGGCAAGCTCACGTGGGCCTGCGTACAACTTCCATTGGTGGATCCTTGGGAATGCGTTAGCATGACCTCTGGTGAAGCGCCAACACTGAGGGTCAAGCTAACGCAATCCCTAAGGATCCACCAATGAATCTCCCTTTAATTTTACATCAGATTCTTTATTTTTCTCGAGAGAAGAAATAACCATTGGCACTGCCATTATGAAGTTCGTACCATTGGCGCAGGTTGACATTCCGCTTTACATTAATGAGGTTAATACCGCTTGAGAAATTACGGTGCAATCGATTGACCTGCGGATAGTCATGTTGGAACTCTGGTCTGAACCGTAGCTGCTATCGTACATGGCCAATGTGACTGTGCTCTGCGATGTCTGGTTGTCTCCACCCCGAGAGCGATATGCGCTCTGGGGAAAGTACTGAACAGCATGAAAATATGACAGGAAGTCCGTATATTTGCAGTTTGGAATTTTAGCATTCAGGAAGAATAGTAGGTAAAATCGACAAAAAAAACTATCCTTTATTTTGCTGTTTAAATATATTACGGTTCCTGGAGAAACTGCACTCCAAGTGGAGCGCTGGGATGAGCGCTAGACGTTTTCGAGCTCACCACGGCGTAGCTCCGTACGTCGCGGCTTTGACTGCATTCCAGTTGATCGAAAAGTGATTCCCTTCCGTGACGCATCGGTTCCAGCTGAGTGAATACCCCCTCTACATAGATTAATTCAAGACAAAAATTACAGCCGCACGCGAACAGCACAAATAGAAAAACAAATACTGTGAACAACTTAATTTTCGCGGGCTCGAATTTTCGCGAATCGGGCCAAAGCTGAAAATTTGGAAGTATTCGCGGGTTGTAATTTCTCGAATCGAGTGTAGCTTCCGTAGCGTTCACATATTGCCCGAATTGTTCGCGGATGTATTTTTCGCGAATTGTAGGCGATTCCTGAAATTGGCGAAAATGAGGTCCTCGCCAAAAATTTAGTCGTTTACAGTGCTACAACAAAGAACTTACTACGACGTGCCATGCGTCGAAGTAAACACATATCTTGGAACCGCAGTGGAGCGGTTTGATTTATTGGCTTTCAAATAATTACGGTATGATCCGTTCACTTTTGCTAAGAGATTCATCCTCTCAGCCGTTAATACTGTCAAAAGTATGACATTACTGAGAAGAAAACATCAACATGCTGGGAATATATTTTTTGCTTAGGTAGTCACCGAGCAAATCCATACCTTCAAAATGACTAGTATAAAAGACGGAAACGCAGCGTTCAGAAGTAGTTACCTGGTTAGTGTGCTGTTGTATTGATGTTTGTACGTGCCGTGTATGTGTATGCGCTCAATGTATATGTTTAGCTGATGCTTCTAGTATATATATAATGTGTGTACTGTGTGTATATTAGGTGTCCGAAGCGGCAATGGTGGCATCGAGCAAATAAAAATATTTTCTTGGTAGCACATGAGCTCGTATCTTCGCCATAATGTCTTGTTACCGTGCAACAATGAACCAAGTAGGTTGCTTCGAATTCGCTCTTTGAAAGAGCGGCTTTTCGCGAATGGTTTACCACTCCTTCGTGATGTGCGGTTGACGAAGGAATCGTGGCTTCGAGGAATAACAAAGGTAAGACGTAAAGTGCGCGAAGTAACTGGGTACCGGTAGTCTCCTTAAAGGGCAACTCAGGTCCATACTTTCGATTTTGGGATTATGACTGTTTTAGTGCAGTCAGCGTCCCTGAATTGCAAGGTATACTTTTTTCTCGGTATCGTGCGTAGTTTTAAAGATATCGACGCCTCAAAGTTTGGTTTGGGGCGCGGCCAACAAAACCGAAACTAGCCGCTCGAGGCTCCGGCAACACTGGAAATCGGCCGCTATGTGAACGTGACGTCAGGATCGTTCTCGTTCAACGAGTACGCAGGCCGAGCGGCGCCTACCTCTGTTGCGCTAGCCGTCTAAAGATAGGAGGCAAGCTGATTTTGTTTTAATTCTGTATACGTGGTAGCTATCCAGCATATGTAGCAAGAGTTAGTGCGTATACCCAAAAGCTAGCAGACTTAAAACCCCTGAACTCGTACGGTGCCGTACTCGGCGGCCGCCGCCATGCGTGCGCTATGCCGTACTTCGTCGCTTGCGTAAACAAAAGCTAGCGACTGGAATACGAGTGAACTTGTTCGGTACCGTGCTCGGCGGCTGTCGCTGTGCGTGCGGTCTTCCGTACTCCTCGCTAGGCCTAAATTGTCATCGGGGCCTCGTGGATGGAGCGGCGTTGCTCCACGCCGCGCTGCCAGTGACGTATACAGTACAGGGGGCCCTCTCGCCTTCGCGCTGCGGGTCAGTCCCAGACACGAACCTTTGAGGCTCTCCGCGCGGGCCGCGGCGTCCGAACACACGTGTGCTGGGCCGTACACGTCTGTTTTTTCGTTCTTTTTCTCGGGCGCAGTAAAAACCGAAGTCCAAACCCACTCGTCAAACAGCGTCACTACACCTTCAATTGCTGGTCCGTGGAAACTTGTGAAAAAGCACCTCCGTGTTACGAAGCGGGTTGTTTGAGCAGCCCACAGCGCTACAAGTTGCACTCGCATCTTTCGAGGAACAGCGGTGCAGTCTTGGGCACACCGAGTTGCTCGCTAAAAACGAGTCTTAAAGTCCTCCCAAGGCAAATAAACGAAAGGGCTCTACCGAAGCTACATCTGGCTACAGATGAAAGCAACGGCTAAACACGCCAATCACAAGCGGAAGTGGCGGTGGTAGCGGCTCAAAGAAGCTCACCTGCGCAACGCCCGTATCGGAGGAAAAAAGGGAACAATACCGACGTCACGGCCCAATGTTGCTTTAGCGATCGGCAACCCGCTGGCCGCCTGCTAGGGAGCAGCGGCTCGCTGCGGGTCTTATTTTTATTATCGGCATTAGTTGAGAATGCGGCGTCCCACGGACGTAATATTTTGGCTGGGGTCGTATTTTGTAATCACTACAGCGATACCAGTAATTTATTTCGTCTTGAGTTTTGGCCGGAGTTGCCCTTTAACATCGCAGTGCTGACGACGAGAAGGCTGAGTGACTGCTTTCGAAACGCAAGTTTCTTTACCTGCGGGGGAAAGCCGGCTTGGGAAATAACTACAGTTCGCGGAAAGCTCGTGTTACGCTTTTATTTGCTACTCCTCTTGCCCCGTACAATAGGCCTAGTGTCCTCTTTGAACCTTATATGAGCTCGATTTGCTCGATTCGGGGCCGCCATCATGAGATGCAGACGACGGAGGAACCCTTGCTTCCCTGCTTTCAGGGACGAAAGTTTCTCCCTTTCGAAAGAAACATAGGTTACAAAAGCTTTCGCTTCCTTTTTTTCCTAAAAATGTACCTCTCTTTGATCACCCTTCCTCGAGGATGCAGTGTCCCCTTATTGGGAGGCTAGCTCATCGTCCTTCACTCCGCGTTTCCTTTTAATAATTATTCAACTACATCATGATCACCACCTGATTTGCGGTATCTCATTTAATAGGACTAGTAAAAAATAAGTTATTTGCTTTATGCTATTAAGCAGTAATGCATTTTAATGTGATTCATCACATGTTTGATTAAAAATTGCGCTTTAGTCAGATCGCGACTTTTAGACCAGCAATGGTGAGCGTATTCGAAATATTTGTGACACTTTAAATTTTTTCTTCTGTCATTTTCAGTCGGTCTTTTTACAGTAATATTTTACTTACACAGTGCACTCGTTGAAACCTGCACAGAGGAAAAGACGTTACCATGGAACTAAGTAAAAATAAGGATTTGATTGTCAGGAACACGAGCCGAATGCTCACGCAGTACTCGTACCCGATTGCGCATTGCGATTTTTGCGACAACATAACACAATTTTGCGAAGTAGAAATTGAAAAGGATGGTCCGATTATACACTTCAAATTACACCGTGACAGTGACGCTTCTGGATAAGTGACGCTTGGGGAGAATATACCTGCATTAGGCCAATGTGCTCGTGTACTGTAAGAAGCTTTCAAACCCAAAATAGTTCTATGGCCTCTTTAAAACTTGCAGTTCCGTAAGAAAAAAAGTACCATCATTTTGGAACGTTTTTAATTAAAAGTCCATAAGCCCGTAAGTTGAATGGATAAATCTAGTAGCAAGGCTTCTGTCTCAGAAGCGTTCAAAAGCT
The DNA here is from genome assembly GCA_037355805.1 of Ixodes ricinus. Lineage (NCBI taxonomy): Eukaryota > Metazoa > Arthropoda > Arachnida > Ixodida > Ixodidae > Ixodes > Ixodes ricinus. The sequence goes on from JAZHYW010018262.1 coordinate 225,564, forward strand.
TCGAGTGTTCCTCGGACAATCTTCAAGGACTTGACAAACCCTTGTATTTTCTGGGAATACGAGAATGGACTTCGTGTGACTCATGCGTGTTTCTTCAAAGCACACCGGCAGGACCATTGTCGTTTTTCAAGGTGTATTTTTATCTTGCACTCTTGGAGGAGTTCCACCGGAAACTCATCAGTTCTGAGAAGCCAAAAGAGCCATCCCACGGAGACGTTATTCATCACTGCCGTAGCAGTCCTCTTGTAACATCAGTCTGCGTAGATTGACAAACTAGTTTTGGAGGTAAATTATGCAGGGCGTCTTTTAGACCAAAGGAAAATATAAAATGATATAAATGAAGAAATACTTCCTTTGACAGAGGACTATCGACCGCGGCGGATGTCAGGGCACTCTTTCGACTTGATAATTAGCGAACCAATTACTTACATGTTTCGAAGCTTTAAAAAATAGTTTAATTGTAAAAAAAAAAACGAAAAAGAAACAACATCTCGTATGCGCCATTTTTGTGCGTGCTGTTGTTTCCGTCGTGACGCTTGCGCAACATGAACTATAGGGTGGTTCAAGTCACCAGGCTCGATCTAAAATGAGCCGTAAAAATCGACGCCTGCACGTAGCAATCTAAAATTTTCGTAAAAGGTGTATTTCACAGGTCGGTTTTTCTTGCAAATTACAAGGCGTAGTTCTCTTTCTGTAAAAAATAAGGCCAAGAAACTTGCCAGGGTCTACGGCGGGCAGCGACGCAGACGACAGGGGTTCAGTAGCGGTGTGTGTTTGGCGTTCGTATTGATAGAAGGTGTCGGGAGCAGCGTCCGAAAGTGCAGCCGACCAGCGAAAGAAAGCAGACGACATGCAGACGAAATCCGTTGGCAGCAATGGCGCCGCCATTATGCTAACGCGTCTTTTTTTACTTCAAGTTTTGCTTTTATTGTCTGCATTTATTTTTTAACCGAAGGTACATTTCAAAAAGATTATGTTCATTTTAATAAACCACGGTGGTCGCGAGCCGTCGCGTTAAGGAGGTAGTGCCATCTATGAGTACGAACGCCAAACACACCCAGCTACTGAACCCCTGTCGTCTGCGTCGCTGGCCACCGTAGACCCTGGCAAGTTTCTTGGCCTTATTTTTGACAAAAAGAGAACTATGCTTTGAAATTTTACAAAAAAACCGACCTGTGAAATACACCTTTGACGAAAAGTTTAGATTGCTACGTGCAGGCGTCGATTTTTAAGGTCCATTTTACATCAAGCCTGGTGACTTGAACCACACTATATATAGTGTGGTTCAAGTCACCAGGCGAACATCTATGGATGTTCGTCTTGTGTTACTCAAAGGGACTCTGCAACATGTCTCAAACTACCTGAACTGCGCACGAGGAGCGTTGGAAGGAATATACGAGACATCAGCAGTAGCCCAATACAACAATAATCCCTAAGAAATGATAATTCATCAGAAGAGAATGTGGAAATAACATTGAAACCTAAAGTTTGCTTTATCTTTGCCGGTGACGCAATACGCTAAGGAAACGTCGTCCACTGTTGCTTTTTTTTTCGCGTATTAAATATAAAAATTGAATTGTGCCAACCTTTTATTAGAAAAAATCAATGGCGGCGCTTGATCTAGCCAGCGAGTATAGAAACCTGCACACTTTGTAGTTTCTCGAAATCTTGTGCTCACGTTTTCATCGCGTTAGATTAGATACTTAAACCAACAATAGTGAAGTAATTATGGGTGATTCTCGTTACTGTTATGAGGTCTCGCAGACTCCCAGCTGTTTTGAAGATGCTGATTACTCATAGTCTGGCACACCGGTGGTTTTTGAGCAAATGTAAGTAAGGATCTCACGCTACGAAATCAAACGAAGCCCATGTGAATCCTTTCAGCCTGTTTTGTATTTCGGATGTCAATGGCGTCGCTGGTCATCTTGTTCCCTAGCTTATTTTAAAATAATCGATTTCTAACTTAGCTAGCCGATGAAGTCAATGAAGCAGCCTCAAAAATGCTACGTCGCTACGTTCGTGTCACCGTTCTTTGCGTGTTTTAGCGCCGGCTAATCAAATTACGTGTAAAGAGTGTGCTCTGACCTTGCAACCTCGTTATTTACGTATATACTACTAGCATTAGACTACGCTCTTATAGTGAAATGGTAGACGGCGACGATGTTGATGATTCCAGTGGCCATCGTGATGAGTATGTTGAAGATTTTGATAATTATAATGCAAACAAAAAAAACAAGACCCGAAAAGCTTAACCTTCTTTTTATTTGGTGATATATTTTTGTACTACCTAAGCTCGCTTCAGGCACCGGGGTAAGAAAATACCCCGGTGCCTGAAGCCTCAGGCACCGGGGAGAACCAGGAAACCTCAGGAACCGGGGTAAGAAAATACCGGCTAGTCGCGGAACATATACTTCTCCCGTTACGTGATGAATTCATATACCTGTATGTAATATATGTATGCGTTACTTGTTGACCTACCAAAACACAGCGCTTTCAAACGCAAACAAGACACTTTTCTTTCCGACATCCAAATATACCCGTTTTCACCTCAAAAACCGTAGTAAAAAAGTCCGGCGTTTTGCGGAGCGTTACTAATTCCCCCTTTATGTTGATAATTAAGATATATGAAGGTGCATTTTAGATTACATATAAGTCATCTTATCAAGACGTACACGTTTGAAACGCCAAAAGCATCGCTTCTTCCTGCAATAACCAAATCTCGTAAGAACTTCTTCGCTCGTCGTGTGAACAATCGCACAAAACTTTCTTTTCGTGCCATTGTCTACTAGAGGAAAACCTGGAAAGCTCATGTGTCAACCTATCTTGCAAAGCACCTGTCTCTGGTTCATTGCGATGATCCATGCAGAATTCACAACTCAGAACAACGTATTGCTTATCTTGAGGAACATGGATCCGATTCGAGGTAGTTTCTGGATTTCCCATCGACATCCAGGATATGTTCTATTCAATACCCCGCGCCAGTCTCATTCCAATCTTGCGACAAACCCTCGAGGAACACAGCATAACGCCTTTTCAAACCGCAGCAGGGATTAGCATAGACGCCTTCTTGAAACTGCTCGGGTATATTTAACGGCGACCGTGATCTCGTATGAAGGTGTAGACTACGTCCCAAAAAGTGGCATCTGCATTGGTTCATAAGGTGGTGCCACATTTATGCGATCTATCCGTGGCGGCGTGTGGTAGGCACATCCAATCTATCCTGAACGATGCGAGAATCGAAGCCATCTTTAGGTACGTGGACGATTTCCTGATCGTGTGCTGCACAAACATCGAGATGTGAAAACGGACGCAGCAGCACGATTATGAGGACCTTCCAAGAATGTTGCCCCGACCGTGTCTTCGCTCCCGAAATGCCCGTGGGCAAGTCTATTAAGTTCCTGAACTTCGCACTTGAGTTTAAGGATAAACATGTGTGCTGGAGCATAGCCTCCTCTATATACTGACAAGCCTGGCAGATCGCCACGAAACGCGGCCGCCGAAAGTGCAAAGGTAGAGCGGCAGACAAGAGTCATGTAACGGACGCTCCTCTGCGGCGAGACGCCGAAACACACTTGTCCCGAGCGATGGAATGTCCGCTCGTGCTTCTCGGGTTCCTCGGGCTACCGCTTCTTTCTCGTTGGGTTTGAGAACCAGGGTATTGAACCGAACCCGAACCGTGAACCGAAAACCGGAAAAAGAAACGTTATTTTTTCGCAAACCAAATTTGAACAGGACCGAAAAAGTTTTCACTCCGGAGCAGAACCGATATGTTTTCCATGCGGTTTTCGATTCATACGCAAAGTCAGGTCGCTTGAAAAGTGCGTGGCGAAAAACACAGTAACCTATAATGTAAACCGAAAAAGGCAAAAAAAGTATTTTCGCGCAAACTGGAGTTGAATCGGACCGAAATAATAATTTTTTCGTTCCTGGAAAACTGATCAACTATTTTCGCGGTGTTTCATTCATGTGGGAAGTCAAAAAGCGAGAAAAGTAGCTAGCGGAAAGCTCTGTAACGATCCATTATCAGGTTTTTACATAACAGTCGTCTTCCTAATTTATAAAGTTCTTCTCGAGAACTCCAACGAAATGTGCACGGTAAATATAAATTCTCCGGAATTTCTGGTCTTATGTATTTCTTTAACAAATGACCAGATTCGTCCCAACCTTTTCTTGGGGACCGGAAATGGTTCACCAAAGAAAATGTATGACTAGAGCATACCCAATTCGTACGTCAGCAAAAGTGACCAATTAATGAGCCTGTTTGGTGGCAAAACGGTGATTTCGGCTAGTTGGATTGTCATCTCAAACTGAACGCAAAAAAAAAAGAAAAGACAAGGACAGACAGAGGAATAGACAACACGTCTAGTGTTGTCTATACCTCTCTTTGTCCTTTTTTTGCGTTTAGTCCGATATTTGTTTGGTCTTTCTTGTCTCCAATTTTGTAGAGTTGTGTGCAATTTGCTTTAAACGCCTTGATGAAATCAAGGCATTTAAAGTAAATTGCACACAACTCAATCTCAACGTCAGCCAGGTATACAGCGTCACGACAGACAACGGCGCCAACATGGTAAAAGCTGTGCGTCTCCTCGCTGAAATGAACGAGGAATATTCTGACTCCGAAGAGGAGGTCGGCTCCAGTGACCTTGAAGTTGAGTCCCACGCTCTGCAACCTCTAGTGGAGAATCCTGAGAGCGCACTCTCTGATGATTCCGGCCTGGTAGAAGGGGTGAGGTGCGCCGCTCACACGCCGCAGCTGGCAGTTAATGACGCCCTGAAAGGCTCGAAATGAGGGCACATTGTTGAAGAAAGCCTTGCGCTTGTTAAGAGACTACGTGTCCAATCTGTTCTGTCCCTGATCAGAAAGCTAGGGTTGAAGAAACCAGTGCATGATTGTACAACGCGGTGAATGTCGACGCTGCATATGCCCACGCCTTGAACTAAAAGGCTTCGCTGGAGGGTTCCTCTCAAAATAAGGAAGCTCCAGGTGGACTGAAGACGTATGGGCGGAAGTCGAAATGCTCGCAGTATCGCTTAGCCCGGCAGAAGGGGTGACGAAGACATTGCAGAAGGAACAGCTTACTGTAGGAGATTTCTACAGAGCATGGCTGAGCGGTTCCGTGGACACTTGCATCGTCGCCGTTAGCAAAGGCCTTGGTTCAGGCAATGGAAAAAGGGAGCGCTAACTTCTTGACACGGATGTCTTCTATGCAGCAGTAAACATGGATTCTCGCTACCGCCTTCTTCTCACCCCTAAGCAAAAGTACCGGGCCACGTTGCATTTGACAAAGACTTGGAGGCGGATCACAGCTCTGCAATGCGAGCAAGATTCTACCCTTCTGAAACTGCAGTGGTTCCAGAAGATCCGGAAGACGCCCTGGAAGCGCTCCTCACGGAAAGAGAGGTTGAGGCTGGCGTACGCGTTCGAGGTACCCAGTAGCCCACTTGATATCCTTGCCTTCTGAAAATGCTAGACAAGGAGCCGCGCATTTGAAGGGACGCTAACGTGTTGCAGTTTTGGGGAGAGAGAAGGGAACGCCAACCAGAACTCTACGCATTGGCGCAAGTAGCCCTGGGAGTGACTGCGACCCAGGTCAGCGTGGATCGAGCCTTTTCCGCACTGAAGTTCATCTTATCGTCTCAAAGGTGCCGTCTTTCCTAGGATATGCTTGACGACGCGTCCTGCTTCCTTCGTCAGCTGCCTGACATTTAACTGCGCTTTCACCAACGTCCCGAGGTGCCCCAGCACTAGCTCGTTCGTTCCACACAGTAATGTGAACCTTTGCTTTTTATATGTAACACTTTTATAAAATATGCATAGTTTATATGTTGATGTCGTCAGTTGTTTTTGTAGCATATGAGTTCGAACCGGTTCAAACCGGTTTGAATTTTTATCTTTTCACTCCAGAGTTGAACCGGAGCTGAACCGTTTTCCCTGAACCGGAATGAAAACCGGAACGAAAAACATTTCGGTTCGACACCCTGTTGAACACCACGTTTCGGGTCCTCGCCTCTGCAAAAGCTGTGCGCCGAATATCAGACTCCCCAAAAATGCTCTGTGCTACCAGTTCCTCGCGCTCCAAATCTGAGACTGGCACTCTATGGCTCCGTCATCGAACTGCCGGGCTTTGTGGAGTATAAAGGAGGCTATGGCTGGAGGTGCGAACCTCGTTCAGGTAAAGGGTTTATTCCGTTTACATCTGGCCACTCAAAAACCATCAAACGAAGTGTTACCAACACAACACTCGTATGAGCGCTGCGCAAGTCATGCCACCATCAAGCTGACGCTAGCTTTCAGAAACAGATTGCCCGGCTTCGTGACTCTGGGTATCCAGATGTCCTTCTTGCAGCCGTATGTGAGACGATATGCAGAAAAATTCCTCGAGGATCACCAAGTAACGAGCGACAAAGACAGACTCCAAGAAAGAACTTCGCGGTAGTCCCCTACATTTACGGTGCCAACCACCGACTCAAAAATATCGCTGAACGACAGCGTGTCCGGGTCGTGTGCTTGGCACCGAACAGAGGAACTATATGTGCCGCAGAGTAAATCAGGCCAAGAACCACGAGCCAATCTGCAACACTGCGCACAGGACTAAATACGCCACGTGCCAGACTGGTGTTGTGTACAAGACCCCAATATCATGCGGGAGCTGCTACATCGGGCAGACGGGACGCTGCATTAATGACTGAGTCAGGGATCACGCAGCGTCGGTGCAGGGCACGGAGACTGGGCACCTTGCAGCCCACTGCCGCACGTGCGGGTGCAGGCCAAGTTTTAGCAGCGTTTCCATTCTTAAAAAGACAGAAATGCCTTTGCGCGCGAGGTTCTCGAGGCCCTGGCCATTGAGGAAAGCGCCGATGACTGCGTGAGCATGGCTTCATCACGGTCAGCAAGAAAGAAAGACATTCAGTTTTTGTAATGTGGCACGGCCCCGTGAAAGGGAATTAGAGGGATATGTTTTGGTGGTGGTTTGAGGGTTGGGTCAGGGACGTGTAATTGGCAAAATTTAATAATTTAAATTAATTAAATTTAGTTTCAATTAATTTCATTTCGTTTATTTTAATTTGAATTTAGTAGTGTAATGAAAGTGTTTAGTGTGATTTATTGGCATTACTTTAGGTGTGAATCTTTGGGTTAAAGTGATGAAGAAGAAGTATGAAGTCTCAGTTGATAGTCAGCGGTGTGTATGTCTGTTTCTCCCTGTCTGTGTTTTGTCCCTATCGTTCTAGCTGGCCATTTCCTTTTGTTTTTCCTCTTTTCTTAAGGTAAAAACGAGTATAGTTCTCGCAACGTATTAGGTGCGCGCAAAAAATTATTTTTTTGTTTCTCTTGAGATTACAGTCAATACATGTCTGATACGTGACGTCCTTACACTGCCCTGGTTCATCTCTTGTTTTTGCTGAACAATGACGCATTCGTTTGTGCGAAATGCACACGTAAAAAAAGTACGCGCTGGGCAGAAAGGCCACAACAGCGGCTGCTGTGATGACGTCGATGCAAGCGATGCACATACTAAAAATCTTGACCTTCCAAATGCGACTCCTACGTGATCTTTCCTTTATGTGCAGAGCGATAGCACGTGCTCCAAAGAGATCTGACGAAGCTTTCAGCGTAGGTCCTTCTGTTTGAGGGTGGGACCCTTGACCAGTGAGAGCCTAGTGTCTGAGAGACTGCGCCGGACACGCTTGTCTGATAGAACATTCCAAATGGCTGCACCAGTGCCCGAAAAACAACAGACCGCGATAAGGGCGCCGTCATGTTGTCTACGGAAGAAGCGATTGTTCTGAAACTCGGTCGCGCGCGATTACCTGAATTTGGTAATCGTGCGCAAAAAGTCAGACAACAACCTCTTTGCACGCTTTTTTTTTGCGGAACGATAACGGCAGGATTTGGATGCAGGTGAGGACATCGCGGTCACTATATACTTCGCGTGAAATCTTTTGTCGTCAGAGGAAGCATCGCAGACCGGGGTCACGTTTGCTAAGTGCGCTTTGCATACCATTTTTTTATATACAAAATGTCCTCCCCCCCCCGCAAAAAAAAAAAAAGAAAAAAAAAAAAAGAAATGGTAATGTTTTGATTAGTCGGAAAAATAATTTACGCATTGTCGAACACTCAGTTTCCGCCCAAATGTAGCGCTACAGTGTTCCGAGCCAGATGACAAGGTTTCAGAACGAACTGTTGTCTATACTCTAAAGTTAAAAGCGATTTTCGGAAATTTTCATTGGTAAAATGGTGGCCGACAATGCCCATGAATACATGGGGATGAATGGGGCAAACTACCAAGAACTGGCCCCTTTTTCTCGCTGAAAGTTTTTTTAAAATTAACTATAATTTTCTGAATAAGATAGCGGTTTTGAAATATTTCCGCCTTGTCCGAACCGCCAGCGATACATTTGGGCGGAGAGTGATCGTTGGCAATCCATACTTTATTTTTTAGCGATAAAAAACGAAGAGATTGCGTGAATAAAATAAGTTTGTTGTATCACACATTTATTGAATTATTGTTTGCTGTGTCCATATGGTAGCTGCCAAGGGTATCGCGCTTCGTCAGGGCTATATATAGAGGAAACAAAAGGAAAACCTTCTGTATTCTGGCAATAACGCTACCGTATCTATGAAAGTGCGCAGTTAACCGTGAGCTATTCCGAAAAATGTTGATTGCATTTTTTTTCGCAGCATATTTCCATGCGTCTTATAAATTTTTATTTCTTTACAAGGTTTCTTGGCGATATACCTATCATTTTGATCATTCCATATGCTATCTCAGGCTATATTTTGTGCAGTCATAAAGTTGTGATCATGTGCGTCCTTCAGCACTCCAGATGCATTTATAATAAAAAATAACATGTTGTGAGAAAATGTACCGCCGCTTTTAGTAATCGCGATTAATCAAAACCTTAGGTACATACAGACTTGTACGTAATCCGTTACAAGTAACGAAATTACTTGTAATCCCTTACATTTATCGGTAATTTAGTAACGGAATAATTACATATATTCTAGAGTAATTTTAAAGTAATTCCTTACATTTTTTACGTAACGGATTCCTTGTAATCCGTTACATTTTTTTCCGAACCAGCCCCCCCCCCTTTCTAAAGAGAAGGTCGTTTTCATTTTGGTAAAGTTGAGCGCAGTGACACTGCAAAGGAGGCTTGGCACTCTTCAGTTCCGCAAAGCCTTTTTTTTGCAACACCAAGCCAATGAATCGTTTTTTTAGACCCTAACAACAATGTAAAAAAATCAGAATAAATATTTCTACAAAAAAAAAGGTGGGGAAGTTACACCCGCTTTTTTAGTGTCTGTTTTTTCTTGCAATCGAAGGCGGGGAGAGGAGGACACCAATGATTGTGTGCCTCTTCGAGAAGCTCGAGGCGCTCGAGGTGGTAAGTGCACAGACAAGAATTAACAATGTCCTTCTCGGTTATAGTGACTACGACCATTTTCATAATGTCACAATAGGAGAAAACGCTCCGTCCACCTCTAAAATCCCCTAAAAGAGATGTGATAATATGTGAAGGTGTTATTGTCACAAGCATCCTCGTTGGTCGATGCACACTTATCATCCTCTCTTAGAAAACGGGATGTATTTTCTCGCCTTCTTTCATGTATTCGACCGTTTTGAAGCTTCTGGCTTTTTTTGCTTAGTCCAACTCTCTAGGTTTGGCCCACTTTATTTGGGGAATCCTAGCCAGGTTATCTGCATATCAGTTACCCTTTGCGAGTCAGCTTTGCGAGCACTTCAAAATGATAAGAGTCTTCTTTTCTTCTTCTGTTTTTACCCCAGCAGGACGCATCTTATTCTCAAGCAGATATTTTTACAAATAAATACATAACGGTGGCTGACGGTGGCTTAAGATTCTGGGCTTGAGGAAAGAGTGAAACTCATGAGTGGGGCCATAGCGTCGCTTAGTTCTCTGCCTTTCGCTGCCCGTGGCATCAGCGGACATCTCTGAAGAATACCGGAGTAAAGCGCGCGAAACACATGTACGACGAAACCGTCCGATCCGACGTGCGGACTGCCGGAACGACCTTGGGGGGAGAGGGTTTTCGTAGCACCGGAGAGCGTTGAAAACCCTTGCCTCCGACCGTCGTATTGCGTGGTCGGACGTCGGATCGGACGGTTTCGTCGTACATGTGTTCGCGCTTAAAGCGCGAGACACATGGACGACAAAATCGTCCGATCCGACGTCCGATCCGACAGTCCGAACGCCAATTCGAATTGCCGCACGCGACGGTTTGAGACACACGCTTCCGACCTTGTATGCGACACGACGATCCTTTCGGCTCCGCCCAGGAGGTCCAAACGTTCCAGCGATCTCTGGTCCCAGATTGACGGTTCAGCTCGCACGAACGAAATTAGGAGCTCGTTCTCGCTAGCGCGTGCATTCTTTGTTGCGGCCCTCTTCCTCGAATGGGTCAGCGGGATTCACGCCGCCGCACGCGTCCGGCTTCTCGTCGCCCGTCCCGTTTTCCTGTTCGTCCCGCCAGACCCAGTACGTCATCATGACGTTCGCGCTAGCTGTGCTATCATTGGCTGGACGCATCCGACAATCCGTCCGCCGTGCGAAACTATCTGGCGCGTTGGACGCACGTCGGATCGCCGATCCGACGTCTGAAGCGACCAAATTTTTCGGATCAGGCAGTCGTATTGCCGGATCGGACGTCGGATCGGATGGATTTTTCGCGCATGTGTCTCGCGCTTAAAATGCAGTCGGTCCGTGCTCCGTGCGTTTTTGAACGGCACCAAGTAAGGCACACATGGAAAACGATGCGTTTACATTTCCTTGTTTTAACAAACGTTCCAATTAATCGTTGTCATAAGTGTCCTGTTTGTTTTTTTTTCCTCGATTACTAATATTTAAATATTGGAAACTTTTTCTTATTCACCAACGTCTCAACCGAGGCTCAACCTGTTCAGAACCAAAGGAAGAAGAATATCGAGCCAAACCTTATTTATTATCAGCTTCCTGTTACCAACCCTACTAAAACTCTCGAATAGCAGGCAACGGATGCAACGACGAAGCTTTGCTCTATCTTCGAGCTAAATAGAACTTCCGTTGCTTCGCTGAAAAAGCTCAAGGCAGAGCATGAAACATTCGTGAGGCACAATATGGCACTCCCATCCAGTGCCTCAGTTCAAAGGGTGTTCAGCGTAGCAGTGAACATATTAAGTATGAAATAACGCAAAATGTCTGACGAGTCTTTCGAGAGTCAGCTGTTGCTTAAAAACTCAAGGTCAATAAATGGAACACGTAGCAGCATTAAGAACTTGAATAACCTTCTGCCCTTTGTTTCTTAATTGAGGAAAATAATGTAGAAAGTAACGCCACGAAAGTAACGGATTACTTTTGGGGGTAACGGTCACTTATTTTCATGGGAGAGTAATTGTAATTGTAATAAATTACAATTTAGCGTCGAGTAATTGTAATTGTAATTCCTTACTATTTTTCAGTAACGTGTACAAGTCTGGGTACATACATATCGAGATTATTTGGAGTCAACATTAGGTAGGAGCACAATAGAGTTGGGTTCGATACACTAATTTAAATTAGGGAGGAAGACTTTAACAACGAGCGCCGGTGAGATTGAGGAGCTTGTGCGTAAACGCTGGATTCGACATTGCACACAACGTGGCTTTATTAGGAGCACGATGATAGAGCCGAAATTTTTTCGCAGATTGAGCCACCACGATTGGTAAGACGCTGTTTTCCGTCTCCGTAGAGTCTCGGCGGCGACTTCAAGGAAGGCATTCAGCGATAAGCATTTTTCGTGGGTATGTGAATTCTACTGCATGCTGAAAAACAATCCAGAAACAATGAACTATTTTGTTGAAGATACCGTAAGGTAGTACTTTGGAATTTGATTCCACCGTCTTAACGAAAACCACATTAGTAGACGTGTAAATTGCACATCCAGTGGAGGATATTTAAAATAGTTAATTTATTTGTTTTGTCCAGACTGAAGTTTGGACTATTCTGGCGGCTGTTTTGTTAATTCACAATTTGAAAAAAAAAAACAGTTTTGTTAAAATAACTAAATTAAAGTGACCGCTTGAAAGCTCATTTTGCTGATTTATCATAAAAATAGGCATATTTGTTACAGGCAATTCTGCATATATATCTAGCGTGTATTTATTTATTTTTCATGCATTGCTATGGTATTTCTAATATTTGTCAATGCTTACCCTATTGAATGAAGGCCTAACAAATTTTGTTTAATGACGGGATGAAAGTAATATATTGAAACCTTTCACGTCGTCCACTTCGGTCATAATTTGAACTCCTTCTTTTAGGTGGAGATTCAGTGTGAACACTGACCCAGAACATGCCTTCATAATTCCGGGAGATGTAATGTTGTTGCAAACAACGAGTGGCAGGGCTAAAAAAATAATTGTCAAGCAAAACAAGTTTGTTTAGGAAAAGTAGTTAAGCGAGGGAACTATTTTGTGGCCACATATAGCTAATTCATCACTGTATCTTTGGAGACTCAGAATGTTTTTGATGTCATAGAAAACGGTTGTAAACGTGTCACCACGCTTGCAGTTCGCGATTCATGTCGGTGTTGAGCTCTGTGTACGCTTTCTTGTGTTGATTTGAAACAGTATGTTGCAAGAAGTGACGAGCCCTAGCACATAGAAAACAGGGGACGTAGAAGAAGCAAACAAATCGTGAACATAAGTAGTGGTGCCCTGCGTTTCGCGAGATTCAGCGATTATAGAGAACACTATGCAACCTGTCAGTCATGTTGCTTGACTTCCCGTATAATTCTTTGTCACTAATACATCTGGTTACACCTTCAAAGCAGGCGGATGCAGAAGAGCAAATTAATATCGGCAAGATTTAGAAAAGTGAGGCACAGCACTCCTTTTTTTTTAAAATATAATTCTATGAGTAATTGCCAAAATTTTTAAAAGAATTAAGAAGATATTGAAGTGGTATTCTCGAGATTTGTGTTCCTCCAGGATCACAAATATCGAGGTTACTTTTTTTTTTTGCAATTTGATGCACGGAGGTTGCAGAAAATAATTTCCAAGGTACCGCTGAAGCCCCTTCTTCCCGGAGCCTGACGTCATATCCAGAGTTTTCGGAATCTCCGCTCTCACGCGATCTTCAACAGTTTATCAAAGTTATTCACGCGCACTCTTACTGTTCTACAAAAGGTCAGAAAAAAGACGTCACGACTGGTGTCAGTGCGGGAAAATATACCTGACAACCTTGCAATTGCACGCTCTGCCCACACGAGCGACGCGCGCTTGGCGGCCCAAAGATCTGGGTATGACGTAACAACTGGTCGGAGGTTTTTCGTGTGTTCTCGCGTTTAATTGCATCTTCGGGGAAAACGAACGTGATATTCAGATTCATGGGATAAAAATACTGTAGAGTATTTTACTCTAGAGAATATTTTGATTCAAGTGTTACTCACGAATAAACGGACAGACTAAATCCTTCCCGTTGGTTACTTTGTGTGGGTATGTATATTTATATATAAACCAACTTACAAGCTTTTTTAAAAGCATTAGAAGAGTGCGTCAGTGGTAATCTGTGGAGCACATCAGCAACAGGAATCGCGTGCATCCTTTCCGACACAGGGAGATTGCATAGTGGTCGACCGTTTTGGGGGGGGGGGGAGGGAGGGAGGGGGGGGGGCGGTGGCAGAGTGGGCTAGCGCACGCCAGCTCATTCCCCACCCCTGCCCGTTTCTATCTGGATGAGCATCGTACCGGCGAGCGGTCGTGTATCAATACTGGGTGGTGCATGTTAAAGACCCCGGGCCACTAGTTGTAGTCACTGGTGAAATTCCTCGTCTACAGCTGGGAAACAAATCACCCGTCGAGGCAGACTAAGTTCTAGGCTGTGTCAATATACACACCCCAATATTTTTTTCGTCGAACGTTTGCCATAAGTTTTACGGGGATATTGCAGAAGAACGTATGCATCGTTAAAGATTTAGAGGCCACTGAAGCGATAAAAGTGTTCGTCCTCCTTTAGATCATCACACGAATGAAACGCGGTACCACTATGTGGAAATAGTCTCGCATCATCCAAGATCAACTTAATATTTTTCGTATTTTTTTTAAATTCAGAATTGCATAATATGAAACGGAGCTAATCTTTGTTTAAGACCGACCAAAGCCGACGCCTCGATCTGACGAAGCCCATGAAGAAGGGCCAAAAGTGCAACGTCATGGCGCGCTCGTTGTGCGTTTGCTATCACCAGCTACACCGATCATGCACACTGACAGCGGCGTGATCCCACGTCTTTAATCTTTTGTCTTTTTGGTGCGTGATTTGTTTAGCCGATATAAACGCACAAATTGACGACGATTGCCGTGAGGTTGCACCTGTTGCGCTGCTTGATCTGCACTCCGTTAAAGGAAGCTGAAGCACTTTAAAAAAAATTGAGTTAGGAGCGGACCTTTTATGGCTTTTTTCCAGCGACTTCAGTTGTCGACCTTATCTTAGGTAGAAGCAAAAGGAAACCGCATTTATTTTAAAATAGCGTGCAGCGATCACCGCCGGGCATTTGGCGATTCTCTCCGCCGCCTGGTATCTGTCCAGAGCGTCGTGACATTATTGACAACGGCGAACCAGCAGTGACGAGCAAGGGTCATCCGACCCCGCTGATGACGTCACTTTTGCTATAAACCAACACGCGGCCCTGACGTCACGCCACTGCGGTGGCGCTGTCGGCGGTACCTGCGCATGCGTACACGCTTCCTTCACGCGAATTCGGTTTCTGCACACACGCAGTGCCCACACCTGGTGTGGGCAAACGCGGGCTTGTTTGTAAACAGCGTGTCGGTCTATAGTCAACATTGCTAAGATTGCCTCAGTTGTGGAACTCCCGCGAAGGGTACCCCCCCCCCTCGCCCCCCTCACTCACTTAGCGGCCGACGACCGGGCCCGAGATTCTGCAAGGCAGAAGAGTCCTCCCCGCATAGGGAGGAGGACACAGGCACCGGTGAACAGGGCAGAAGGGGGAAAGGGAGGAACACACATCACACAGCAAAACTGTGAGAAAAAAAAAGCATGAAGCAGTGATGTGATTGCTGCGCCAATTGCGCCAAACCGCGCCAAGGGGCTAACCCTGCCACATCCTGCTACATTTCGCCAAAATATGGGTACTCTGCAGCCAAGCCTGCTCCAGTGACCAATTTAGGTCGCCTTTCAACACCAGAAACTAAACTGAGTACTGTAATTGAGCAGGTGCGTGATATGTGGCGCAAGGGGCCACCTGACAATGCACCGTCAATTGTCCACCCGGTCTTGCATGGTTTTCCCGGCATCTCGCGTTTCGCGCTCTCGTCTTGTGGGTCTCGTCTCTCGTCTCTTCTTTTATATTTTCAGCGATAGACACGGATGTATTTTGAACGCTCCGACGCTTCAGCGTGCCGGGTACTCAGCTATGCGCGTCATGCTGTGAAACGAAACCATGCGTTTTGCGTGGCAGGAGTTACTTTGTGAGCTTTTCAACGGCCGTGGGAATACTATATTCGGTCAGTGCTTACTTTCAGTGACCGTGGTCGCTGCGACGTCGAATGTTGCCGTTCCCACATCACCGCAGATATGGTACTCTCTAGATGAAACTAAAGTACCTACCGCAAGTTCAGTCAACAACTCTGTTCTTGTTTGAACGATACGTTACTAGCAAAATCCATCTTTTAATTCAAAAACTGCTTTGTCAAAGTATTGTTTTATCTAGATTCCTCTCGGTGGGCCCTTTAAGAGGGACCTCGGTACGTGAAACGTCTGCTGTGAAAGAAAGTTGGTGAAGAGCAGTGAGCTGAACAAAGAGAGGCAACGTCTGCAAGCTGAACCCGCACAGCACGCTTGCTTGTCTCAAGTTCAGTCGTTGCACAAAGTGCTCCAAGGACGTTTTGGGGCTGGCTCGCAATGTCTTGCATCGATGCACACAGGTTCTTAATTTTTTGTGTGTTTAGCTTGCACCTTGTTTGCCGGCCTAGCATGGCTTTTGACGCCACTGGACTGTTTTTGTCGCATGCTCGAAAGTTACGTTTTGTGTACAATTTTGGGGATAAGGGTAGCGATGGAGCTGACGAGCATGGTTTCAGTTTCGATCGGACAGCCGTTGTCTGCGCTCGTGACGAAGCATGCCCAACAGCAAGTCTGCCGAAGTTGGCCTCACGTACATGCGAACATGATTGCGTGACTGAGGCACCAGCTGGTATGCTTGCAGCTCATTGTTTTACGTTTGCTTACTTTTGACGAAAATCTGGCACGTAAGGAACCGGTAAAACGGTGGCAAGCGGTTTTTCGAAATTGCTTGGCAATGCCTACAGCCCTGTACACTTGTGGGATGTCTGAGCAGTAAAAACAGAAGCAGTGAGTTCCGTCACAACACGTCACATCAGAACACAACACAACACAACACAAAGTGCCCTTTGTTGGTACAGCCCTCTAAAAACGAATTTTTATTTTCCGAAGAATATCTGCTCCAAAATCCACTTTGCCGCTCGGAAACACTGTCTTGGCTGCTCCAAAAGCCGCTTTTGCTGCTTCAAAACACTGTTTCGGTTGATTTAAAGGCCACATTTGCTGCTCCAAAACACTGTTTTGGTTCTAGAAACGTGCGCCAAAATGGCTTAGGCCAATCACATCACTGATGAAGTGATAGATCAAAATAAAACTGCACATTTTTATTAAATAAAAGTAAAATAGAAAGGCGGGAGTGACAGCCTCTTCATCTGGTTTTGCTCCTCCCCCTCAATAATTGTGTCGGCGATTTTTTTAATCTTTTATTTTGTTATGAGGAACCCGAGTTGTGCACATGGCAAGCGAACTACATTGGTGCTAACACGCATATGTACAATAAACGATAGAAAAAGTTCAGTTTGAGAGCACTATAGCCATTTTGTCCCCAAACGTTTTTGCTTAGACAAGATCTTTAGTAGAGGTATTTTTTCATAGAATCGACTTTCTCGACTTATTCCAGTATAGCGTTCTCTTGATATATTATCTGTGTTGAGCGATAATTTGTGAAGAAAATTTCTGCTGTATGAATATTTTTTATTAAAAAAAGTAGTAGTGCTTTTTTAAATAAAACATATTGATACAGCATTTTTTTTATAGCGAACGATTTCGGTTTTTTTTTAGAAAACAACCATGTGTTTGAGGGTAAAAGCGCTAAAAACAACGGACAAGTAAAAGGAAAGTAAGGAAAGTACCCTCAAACACATGGATCACCAACTAGCCCAAGTGCATGCCCTTCTATAGAAAACAACCGTTAATTCCATCAGTTTGCAAGACTCCTTCCTTAATTCTTTGCCTTTTTTTTCCTCTATTCGCATTTTTCCTTCAATCTTTCGTCCCTACCGAAGGTTAGGCGCAAACCCCAAACCAAAGTCAGATCACTGTCCTCACTTCAAACCGAAAAAAAAAAAGAATTGAGACAAGGCCTAACAAGAAGAGCCGTAAAGTTTCGTAAAGCCAGGAAGCTAATTCTTTTTTCTGTTAACGATGTTACAATCTTCTTTGTTTCTTGTCAAGGACTCAGGCTGATGGGCAAGTTTATTTCCGTTCTTTTTCCAAGATTTCTCGACGAGTCTCGGAAAAAGAAAGAGAGGGATCTCTCGGGGGCCTTGAGAGTGTCCCACTGATGCGCAGCGCAAAAGTGAGCCTCCCGGAAAGACGCATTTAGCCCCTCTGTCAGGGGCGACACTGACACGTCAGCGCTACAGCCTTTCTTTCATGATATACGCACTTACGCTATAAAGAAAGGCCAGTTGTGGAGTGCCCGACGTAGTTCCAGTTTGGATTTATTTTTATATATATGCGGCACGACCGTGGATACCGAACAGACGCGTTATAGCTTTGTCGGTAAACACTAGACGAAGTTTACACCCCTAAGGGTGAAAATCGGTTTGTACCAGGGCTAACAAAATAAGGGTGTTACAGCCACACATTTAGGACGCTGTTGAATAATAGAAAAAATGGGATGGTGCCGATTTAGCAGCATTGTAGGGATACTATTTTAGAGCAATACGTTAACGAGCAGTAAGCATATGGGCCACCTCCAAAAATTGAAAAGTGTTCAATCCGATTGCGTCAGCGTCCTGTTCTGCGATTAAATAGGGTACGTATTACTCGAAATAAAGACGCTGAAAGAGTTTTCAGCCATTGGTTTAATTGTCTTAAACACGCTTTTTTAAACCATTAAGGCTGTGAGACCTTTTTGAGTGTGTAACCGCTTGAGTCGAATGTCCGGGCAGATTGCTTGTGAAACCGCACACGCTAAAGCTTTAGAGCACTCCGATTTGGAGCGGAGTACGAGTTTATTTGAAGAATATTGTTTAGGTAATTTCTAAGGGACAGGTGAGACAATACTTGGTTCAAGTTCAACCGACTGAATACCGGGTATACAATGGACGCAGCACGAGAACTAGCATTGGGGGGAACAGGTCAGAAACGTGATGTCTGCTCGCGAAATTTTGAAGGTACAGAGCGAGATAATTTTCATCTCTGTTATTCGGAACGATTTATTACTTTATCGTAATATTCCTAACTGTTTCGAGCTCGTCACGGGTGAATGCCAGTCATAGACTGCACACGAGCACAGTCTGCTTGCAAGCGCTCGTTAACAACCGATTCGGCGACGACTATTAGGGATCACGTATGGGCCAAAGGTTGGACTCCATGGAGCGAATATGCCGCAGACAAGCTACGACTTCTGCCCGGCAGTGTTCGCCCTATACTGCGCGGCCTCGGGGCGGTGGCTGCTGACGCCGCACTCGAAGGGAACCCACCGCCGAGTGAAGTTCAGTGAAATGTTCCACGTGTATTCGCTCCATAGAGTTCAGCGTGTGGTGACGGAAATTGCGAACTCGATCGATGTCCGGAGCACGGCACCTTTCCCTGAGCATCGCACGCCTAACGCGCGTGACTGTACTTGACATTACGGCACGAGTTGGCGAAAATCACCTGACAGCCCTTCTTCGGGTCCCCGATTTTTCGTTGCATTCCGTGACAGTTTGCGCGTTGAGCTAAAAGAGTCGGGAAACGCCGGTCTTGTACACTCTCTATGATAAGGAATTTTGCCTTAAACGCTATGTGAGTACAACGGGGTGTTTTACTTGGAAGTTTGACCGCAGACGACGGTATACGAACCGTTGGAGCCACTGCTAAGCGCTCAAAAATGCGTAGTCCTGACGCTTGTCGCCTTTGTAAGTCTGGTATCACCGACTAAACCAATAACGCGCAACAAATGCACCTTAATCCTGCGCTTTTTGTTTTTTTTGCGCGAGAAGGCGTAGTTGCACGAGTGATAAGAATTAGTGGGCTAGCGCACACCAGCTCCGGAGCACGTAGAGCGAAAGTCTGCGCTGCGGAACGCCCAGGGATCCCTGGGTTCAACCCCGCCACCCCTGCCCGTTTCGATCCAGCCTATCTATGCTGGAACGCAAACTCAATGATGTAGAAAACTGCATCGGGCACTGATTGGCTCTTCTCTCGGGTCACGTGACATGACGGTTGAAATGTAGTTTTCCCTATGCAGTTCGAGCTATGCTCGTAAAATGATACAGTTGGCGGTGACGTCAAAATGTCGTAACGATGCACTTTGACGATGCAGCTGACTGAGTGGTCGAGATGAAGGAGATAACGCCTCCTGTCAGGAGGCGTTGGCCAAGATCCAACTGCATCGTAAGATGGCGACCCTAGCATATGCATCTCTACTGTTGGGTTCACCAGCGGATCGAGTTTTCAGAGATCACCGGGATGCTGTCGAGACGAGCGATGCGAGGTTTGTGGGCGAATACCGGCTGACCAAAGGGTGACTCGCTGGCTGTGCAGCCAGCTAGCGGAAAGCTCCAGCGGCATGTCGTGGAAGGGCCCCGTGTGTTGACGGTTGAACAACAAGTCCTCGCAGCTCTACGCTTACGCCGCTGGCGGCTTCCAGGAACCGTCAGGAGCAGCGAAAACATTGCTGTTCACCAGTGTCTCTGTGAGTCGCGTACTTGGTGTTGTCACCAACACTATCATCGATTGCCTCGGATCGAAGTGGCTGTGTTTCCAACGAACTCAAGCAGAGAAGGCGCTCCTAAAGGAAGTTCTTCGAGCGATGCAAGTTCAGCGGCGTGATCGATAAATATTTTAAATACTCTTACACGATTCAACACGATTGTGTTTTCATTTGAGTGCACCCCATATAAGCGATTTGGCTGGAGCGAAAAGCCAAACAATCAACGGTAACAACAGGCTTAAGTTGAGCTAGTTCGTTCATACGTCAGGTAGAGAGAGATATACATATATACTTTATTTTAAAGCAACTACTTCAGGTAAGGCCAGCTGAACTAGAATAAACATACACAAAGAAAATACCATACACACCGTGGGGCTAACAACTGATTTTCTTTTTCTTCCTTTTCTACTACAGAACCCAACTCGGAGGAAGTACTCTCTCTTCTTCTTTGCTTCCATACTTCACCGAAAATTTTACCCCCAATGGAACATTTTTTTCTTTCTCGTGCAGCGACGAGGAGTTGCACTAACGCAGTCAAACATAGTCAAAAGTCAAATTGTCGTTAGTTGTTTATACAGCAGGAGGTTAGTCTGCCTGAACATGGCGACATTGTTTCCACACAGATAAACAATTTAGCCAGTGCAGTACGACTGCTGTATAAACAATAACGACTAGAATTGCTTTTGACTGTTTGACTGTGTTAATGCAACTATATAGATTAACAAATGCTTTGAAGAAGTTACATAACACAGTCAAACATAGTCTAAAAAGTAAAATTTGTCGTTAGTTGTTCATACAGCAGGAGGTTAGTCTGCCTGAACATGGTGACATTGTTACCCACTGTAGATAAGCAATTTAGCCAGTGCAGTGCGACTGCTAGCCTGGGGTCTTTAACGTGCATCACGCAGTAGTGATACACGACTCCGCATCGCGGTACGATGCTCATCCAGGTTGAAACGGGCAGGGCGGGGATTGTACCCAGAAGCCATCCCTGGGCTCTGCAGCTGCGAGCTTTTGGCTCCACGTGCCCCGAGCTGGTGTGCGCTGGCCCATGGCCCGGGCAATTCTCCGAAATTCCCTGTAGGGCAAGAACGATGTAGTTTCAACTCGATCGCCACTGTTCGGCGACGTCACCGGACACGCTCACGGTGCAGTTCTCTTTCTGATATAGTCTGTTGGCGAGTGGAGATTAGGCTCCTCCCACCGGCGACGGCCACGATGCGGTGCTTCTCCACCGCTTTTTCCAGCATAGACAGACTGCTGCTTCCGCAATGTAGCAGTGCCTGGTTCCTGTGACATGCAAGTTCATAAGCGGGTTCCCGCACTTTTGTCCGCATCATCATCATCATCATCATCATCATCATCATCATCATCATCATCACCATCATCCTCCTTCCTCCTCCTCCTCCTCCTCCTCCTCGCCTTTGTCGCTTGCTCGGTCGCCGTCATCATCTACATCTACATAAGGTGGGTAGCTTCTAGACACGCACAGCGCAGCACTATTTGCCCGAACAAGCGATTCTTGGTTCTTGAAGTACCTCTCGTAGAATAGAAGCACTGTCAGCAAAACTACTAGTCTCGTGGAATATGCTCATTTGGGGCACAAACCCAAGGTGTAATAGTTAACAAAAGCCAATACCTCAACCCCCCAAAAAAAAAAAAAAAAGAAATCGCCGATCTTGTGTTTTGCGCCAACAGTGTTGCGCAGTAAACATTTCCCAACTCTGCATTTGAATGATCCAGCCGTTAATTTTTGTTTTTTATTCTTGATGCTTCGTCGTTTACGAATATAAAACATTTGCATATACCTGAATGAGGACACAGTTGCTCTGTTTGTTTTTGCGTTATATTTTAAAGTTGACAGTACTGCACGCCATGCTAGTTTCGGCAACGCACAGTCTGAAAGTTCTATATAATGCATTAAAATTAAATGACAATATTTTTTGTAGCGTTGAAACAGTATTTTTACTTTGTTTAAACCAAACCTATAAATACTGTACAAATATTTACTTATGGTGACACTATTAACACCTTGGCACAAAATGTTAACCATACATAACTGTGAACACTTCGGTAGGTTGTCCATGCGGCTCTGCGTGCTGCTGTCTACATTTACCATATCTTCATCCTAAGATCAACGTGGCGCCGTGGGCTTGCTCGGCATGAGTCACTGGCAAATCAGCGGCATTGCAGCTGTTTTGAGTCGGAATATACTATAACACTACTACTATACTACGCCTCCAACGAGGTAGAGGGGCTTCGAGCGATAAACTGATATCCCGTCCACCAGGCAAAGGTGCCCCTCCCCCCTCTGGCTGCCGCCATGTTGTGCAATTATGACCACTAGACACGTGACCATACCAAATCCTGAGCCTTTTACGCAAACCTAAACCGAGATTTGTATTGCGACCGCTGTAAAAAAGACGACAAACTACTTTTCAATACTGTTAGCCAAAAAAATCAATGTCGAGCTCCGGTAAAAAAAAAAAATACAGCACCACGGTTGAAGGCATCTAGCGGAGGCATTGCGAAGCTGACCGAGTTTTTGTCATAGAAGCAGAATTTGGAAATACAGCGAAACATAACTTTTCTCGTCGGTACTGTTATTAAAGATCAATAATCAATTATTTGTCCGCAGTACTTCGTTAAAATCTAGACGTAAGGCTTCAAGGTCACGTGTCGAGTGGTCAAAAATGTGCAACATGGCGGGGGCCAATTGAGGGTCACTTTCATCTGCCAGTTGATCGCTCTAAGTTCCCTCTACCTGGTTGTACGCCTCGATCTCAGACCGAGATTATGGTGCCTGGAACTCGTCTCCGACTGGTGTGTTTAGCGTCCCCTATCCCGCCCATACAACAAAAGTGATCCCGAAGTTGAAACGTATAACGTCACAGAAGCCGGAATGTCATGCTGTCGGATGTGGCCATCCTGGCGGTCAGTCGTAGAAACGCTGGCGAAAAATACGAGTGAAAGCGAGTGTCGCTGTTGTCGCGGCGTCCGTCCCAACTTCTGGCTGCAGAAGCTTCCGTGGATTGTCACACCAGAGAGCGACCTGTAGCAGAACAGGCGCCTGCTGATTCCACCACCGCTGCTGGAATACCGCCAGGATCGCGATCGGCGACAGCATGACACTTTTATGACGTCACCAGGAGGAAATCGAGGGACCACTTTTTTGGACGCGGTAAACACACACCAGTCGGAGACGCGTTCCAGGCACCATACCGAGACTGCAGACAACGTTAAGATCCGATACGGCCTTAACGTTGGGTTAGATTGGGTTAGGTTAGGTTAGGTTAAGTCAGGTTAGGTTAAGTAGGTTAGGTCAGGTCAGGTCAGGTCAGGTCAGTCAGGTCAGGTCAGGTCTCTCGATGAGCACCAAAGTGTAACTTCACGGCGCCCATCAAAATGTGTTAGAAAACACACAGATTTCAACGAGTGCCGTGAGGATGCACTTTCGAAGGTGCTTGATTGGCTATATTGTATCGTAGAGTCGGCGGCGGACGGACCGAAAGTTAAGCGAAATATTTTTATCAAATGGGAGGATCTACCGCAGAGTAGGAAACGGATCACTCACGGGAGCTATACAGGCGAGCTGTGGCACCTTTCTTCACTGTGATAAATGAGCATAAAAAGACGTCGCTAAAAATGTTTCATTAAAAAAGAAGAAGAAGAAGAAAAAGCTTAACAAGACGAGGTCGCGTCTCTGTCAAACAACCAAACAGATGTGGCAAAAACAGCGATACGTGCAGGATGTCAGCCAATGTGTTCCGTTTTCCGACATGTTGGCAGTGTTTATATAGCTAGTGTTTGATGTTCTGGGATTCTTAATTTTTTTCCTTAAACTTTTGTGCTATGTTTTTCAGTGATTTTTTTAATGTAATTCGGTATTTTTACAGCGAGGCTGTTTATGGCCAGGGTTCCGTGGAGTTTTATGTGCGTCAACGAAAACTCGCGCGGCCTCTCTTTGTCGTCGTTCCAAGCGCTTGCGTGCCTAGTTTCTTTCCGCTCTCCCGGGGTGGCGGTCCGGTCGCCCGTGTCTAATTTCCGCCGGGAGGCGGTCCCGACGCGCGTGTCTAGTTTCCTCCGGCTCCTCGGGGTGGCGATAGTTCGTACCTTTGTTCAAGATTCTGTGTCACGTCTGTGTCGTGCGCTAAACAGCTTCGCTGGTCCTCCACCTTCACAGAGTGGAATGGCTCATGATGTTTGTTGTCAACATTATTTTTCGGACGAACGACTCGACAAAAAAAATAAAACGGGTTTATCGTGGTTTATATTAAAGAATACAGGACACGGCATGGGATTCTCCACACTTGACGAAACTTGTGACCCGGAATGCTTGGTAAACGTTTCCGCACCAATAGAAGAATAATAAAATTAAAGGGGTAAGAAAAAAACATCGTTGTGTTCAGTTCGTCATCCAGCTGCGTCCGAGTTATCACACTGTAGTTAAGGTGTAGTTCAGATTTGT
Organism: Ixodes ricinus; assembly: GCA_037355805.1. NCBI lineage: Eukaryota > Metazoa > Arthropoda > Arachnida > Ixodida > Ixodidae > Ixodes > Ixodes ricinus. The sequence goes on from JAZHYW010018262.1 coordinate 250,013, forward strand.
TTTTTTTCTCGGGACGGTTGCTATTGCTTTCATTCAAGGACAGCTCAAATTCGGGGCTTTCGGATTTCTCCGACTTTAATAAAGACGGTTTCAGGGTTATTTGTGGTGTTTATTGGTATTTACCGAAAGCACAAAACCCTACTTAAAACATGAGGGTAGCAACGTAACGTGAACGAGCGTCAACGTTTTCATTAACCTCTAGTGATCGTCGTCATAGCGATCACCCTAAGTTGCACTTAACATTCATGTGGAGAACGAGGGGTTTGTTGCTTAGCGTAACTCGACAACGTTCGAGGTGGCACACTAATCAACTAGACAATGAAAAGTGCAGAGCAAGTTATGTTTGGTGCTAAAGACGCTGCCTGGAACTCTTCTCCGACTGGTGTGTTTAACGTCCTGTTCCGCCCACGCACCGTAAGTTGTCTCGGAGCCGCAAAAAAAGGAAGTCACAAGCGCCGAAGTGTCAGGCTGTCGGATGTCGTGAACCTGACGGTTGGGCGTAGTTTTTAAAAAAGAGGATAGGAGAGAAACCGTGGGTTGGTGTTATCGTTGCCTTCCAACACCTGGCTGCCGAAGCTTCTATAGACCGTCGTTATTTTTGATGAAAATGGAATACCCGCACCGCCTCTAGAAAATATATTGGGGGGGGGGGGGGCAATGCATTATAAAATAAATAAGCATTGCTGCGGCATACCCCTGCCGCTGGCAAAGAATTTCAATCTCAGTAGTGTGGAATGAAATTCACACCATAGCGGCGCTTTAGCAGTAGCGTTATACATGGTAACGGAGCGAGGTTGGTGCAACGACCGACATATGGCAACCTGAGTAATGTATATTCCTACCGTTTTAAGAAAATGAGAAGTACAAACTCAGCAGTAATTAAAAAAACACATGCTGGACATATTTCTGCATGTATATTTCTGTGAATGTTGTTGCAGTAACTGTATAACCTATCGTGTAGCAGTGGATCTTCTTGGCGCCAAACGCAAATGTGCGCCAAATAGCACAGCAAGCATGCGCACGGTTGACGGCCCTGCTCGTGTGGTACGGCATAATTGCTCGAGCTACGGCGCGGCAAGTTGATGAGAACTCACCGTTCAGATGGTGCCACTGCTCAAAGTGTCCTCCCGGTATCTCCTGCAAACTATCATTGGAGACCCAAAACAATTCTTCCTCACAATTTGTAGTCCTAAAACGGGTAGTAAAAGAAAATGAAAAGAAAATAGGACAACTCTTCTTTGAAAAATTTGGGCGAGCGATGTCTGTTCGATCCTGAAGTGATTCTCTTGCTGTCCCTCCCGTAAAAATGGACCCGAGACACAACTGACAAGAGAGCATATCATTTCATTCAAAGTTTTTTGGTGAAAGCTCCGGAGGTCGCTGCTCCTTTCGCACCGCTCTGACAGCACGAATTACAGTTGTTGCTCTTGTGCCCGTTCTCGACAGGGAAGATGTGCTCGTAAAGCCGCCTTTGGTTTCAATCGGTGAGCGCTTGAGCGATGTGCACGCAAGACAGATCGTTGTTGAATGAAGCGACAGAGAACCGATCTTTCAAAGAAAGCGAACTGACGGGAAACGCTCTGTCGCTGTTTTTCCGGCTCCACTTAAATATCCGAAATCGGCAATCTCCAAAACAATAATTTAAACAAAGTTGGTAATTTTTTTTGTTATTTAATATTTTGAAGTCTTCGCCAGTTCTTCGCCTCCAGTCGACACGTTCGAGTACGCTCGGCGTCTGGACTAGATCCCATTGCTGAGCTGGCGATATCCGACTGTGATGGCCTTCCATGGAGAAAGAGAGAATGCTCGAAGGCCTCAATTATTCCAGGTTGTCTTGGCTCTTCAGACTATTTGCTTCGCGCAACGAGGCCAGGCATGACAGCTTCTTGTCCAGGAGCGCGCTTCGATGACAGTCCCTACACTTATATAACGGTCATTGATCCCTCTCCTTCCGGAAGTTGTTCTTCGATTGTCCAATCTATTCCGGAACGGGACATTCCTTTGTACTGCTTGTAAGTCCGTAAGCAGCATGGAGACGGCGTTGTTGGAATATGGGGTCCTCGGGCTATCAAGGTAATGAAACCAATCTCTCGAGTTCCTTGACCCATGGGCAACATTCTCTCTGTGAACTGTCGAGTCTGTCGTGAATGACCTTCCATTCTAGCGACCGTCTGGTTGCAGTGTAAATAAATTCAATTGAGCTGCACTTGTCATTAGTAACAGTCATTAAAGGAAGTCTTTTGTTTGAAGCTGGTTTAAACGCCTACCACCCTGTTCAGAAAACAAACAAAAGAATATGACATCTGCGTCGAACCAGCCTATTTACAGGCTCCAATGGACGTTAAGCATAATGAACTTTCAGAATGTGTCAAAAAAGACATACACTCATTAACAAATATAATCTACTCTGTTGCAAAACAAAAAAATCAGGTCTACTCTGATGCAAAACAAAAAAAGTCAAATCTACTCTGTAGCAAAACAAAAAAAAGGATAATTATGAATTCGGAGCAACCCTCACCAGCATGAAGGAGGCCCTACATAGGAAGTTGCTTAAAGCCCGACCTAAAAAGAGTGTTTCCGCAAGGTAGAAAAATCCTCCTGCAACGCTTCCCATTTGCTCCTCTCCCACTGTTATTTTGACGCGGAGGAACTCCTCTTGTTGCTGCATCTTGGGACTGGATAATCCGGGAGCTTATCCCGGCCTATCCAGCCTCAAGATGCAGCATCAAAGAATCCTCTCGACGCCAAAATAGCAATGGGAGAGGGGAAAATGAGAAGGGTGGCGGAGTGGCGAGGAGGATTTTACTATCCTGCCGAAAATGATTTTGTAGGTCGGCCTCTCAGGTGAATTTCCTTCGCAGCTTTGGAGCGCTCCAAAAGCTCCACATCTTGAGCGCGCATCTTCCGCAGGAAGATCCAGCACAAGTTGGTCATATTCAGCTCATAGATATGTGGCATCGCCCGCCCCGTTAAGTGCCTCCGACCACGCCGAACTTGATCCATGGAATTTGACATTACATGGCGGAAGTCGACAAAGGGGCGCTACGTCATTTCACTTCACTCGTCAGAGCGCATGCGCGGAGAGATAGCCAGATTGACCGAACCGTCGAGTCGGATCTGTTCGGACGCATCGGTTGCTTACGCGCGATTGCGACGGTTCGAAAGCCCCTATCTCATTGGATCGGGGATGCATGTAGGCAGGACTAAAGAGTGGAAAATCGTAAACGCTGAGATGGGCGATCCGGAGAGGACGAACGTGAGAAGGAACGACAAAAAAACCCGAAGGAAACGGGGAAAAGTACGCGTGTCCAATTCGCTGCCTGCAACGGATTGTTCACTTTCATACACTGCGCGCCGCCGGCCTCTTTTTTGCGCTATAAAGAAAGAGTAGGCTCAGCAACGACCGCGCAAGTGAGGTTTGCTCTATATTAGTGTTTAATAAATTCCTACCAGCAATCTGAGTTCCACCGATGTCGATCGCTGTGCGTGCCCGCCGCTCCATGGCGCCCGAAGGTACATGTGCCGGTGGAGAACGCGGATGTCGTCCACGATATTTGTGGCATGTGCTCCGTGGTACGGATGGCATGCAGGTTGTCGGAAAAGCAGTGATCTGGTTGTCGGAAAACACTGTCGGCTGAGGCGTTGTTCGGCTTGTGAATTTCGAGTAGCGGCCATTTTAAAGGGCAGACCGTTTCTAGAGCATCGCTCCGAAAATGCGAGTCCATCTTTCGCTCGCATTTTTGAAGCGGGATCCACGGAGCGGATTCTTGACTACGTCACAAATTTTGAGGAAGCTCCGAATCTACTAGCGGAGTTAATTATAAGTGAACGAAGAAAATATTTTAGGCTAAACTTTCTAGGTCACATTTATAACATTGAAGTCGTGATAAATACGGACATAAGTCTTCACAGCTACAGTTTTATTTATCATGAACAGCTGAACACCCGAATCAAAACCCCACTCTTTTCCTTCCCGGCTGATGTGTTTGCTTTTTTTTCCCCGAGAATTATGGAAGAGTGGAATAAGTTGCCTAAATGCGTAGTCTTTAAAAATTTCAAAAGTGTTTTAAGTATTTATTTGGCTTGTGTTTGGTGTCTGGTGCTTTTATTTTACCAGTTGGTTCCTATATTACCTCCTACATCCCAGTTGGGCTGATAGATAAATTTCTTTACAAAATACAGTGGCCTTTTGATAAAAATTCTCGTGCATTAGTTATTTTAATACTAGTAGTGTATGTATAGAATTTCTGTATACCGGGTGTTATTTTTTATTCGAAACAGATTTATTTAAAAAAAGCCGTGAAAGTTACACTTATGCTGCTTGTGGAGGTGAGTTATATGGCCAGGGGGACATATTATAGGGGGCTAATCGTAACGAGTCAATTGGATCAATTAACTAAAATTTGCTAATTAACTTTTTAATTAATGAAAATAGACATATGGTTCTAATTAGAAACTTGCACAACGTCACCGAAAACCACTAAATCAGTCATTTTCAGTAATATTGGAGCGCGTGACAAGCGTAGTAGTGCACTGAGGTTACCGCTCGTGGAGCAGGTACAAAGCTAGAGGTTGAGATAAGGCGCCCGACGCGATTTTTCCGTCGTTTATCTAGCCCCAGCCTTGCACCTGCTCCACGAGTGGTAACTTTAGTGCACTACTACGCTTTCACGCGCTCAAAAGTCTTTCTGAAAATGACTGATTTAGGGGTTGTGGATGATGCTGAGCAAGTTTCTAATTGGAACCATATGTCTATTTTAATTAATTAAAAAGTTAATTAACGACTTTTAATTAATTGACCAATTGATCGTTACGATTAGCCCCCTATAATATGTCCCCCTGGCCGTATAACTCACCTCCACAAGCAGCATAAGTGTAACTTTCACGGCTTTTTTTAAATAAATCTGTTTCGAATAGAAAAATCAGCAGAACCCATCCTTTGGGAATGATTATCTACGTTAATGCGAATAGCATCAAACGGTGCGGAGTTATGCGCGTTCGTCAGGTGGCCGGCACACTCTGAGATACGCCAGCCCACTCTTGAGGCGATTCTAAATTTGTTGATACTTTCACAGCCCTGCGCACGATCTCCCCAGCCCAGCACGTGCGTTTGTGTCACTTAGGAAGGCGAGCAGCACGCGCACCGCACAAACACTCAAAATGGTACCGACCAGACTTTCTGGCGTCTCAGCTAGTCTCAACCAACGGTACTCTAAACGGTTGTTTATATCTTTACCATAGGACGCGCTTTACAGCGCTGTCACAGCTACCGGTGCGCGCGCGTTCCATGCACGAGCACGGCCGCTAGGCCTCACCCCCTCTCCGCGCTCGGGAGAGGGTGATGTAGCGGCCGTGCTCAGCCTCACGAGAGCGGAATGAGCCCTCGTGCATGGGGCGCGCGCGCACCGGTAGCGTGACAGCGCTAAAGCGCGTCCTATGGTAAAGATATAAACAACCGTTTAGATTACATCGAATGGCTGCCTTCATGGCTCTGTGTGGTTAGCGCGTCTGCCTGCTGGATCAAAGCGGTCAACGGTTCGAATCCCAGCCGGCGCCGGTCTTTTTTATTTATTTATCGACCCGCGGCGTAAGAGGTTAGGATAGCCAGATAGTTACATAGATAGACGAAAAGTGCGTGAAGTATCCAAAGAATGCTATTCGCATTAAAATAACCACCCGGTATAATCCAGTGATTTTTTACGATTTTCTGTAAAACCCGGCCCCCGATAAATTGGTTCACGTCAATGCAGGCTTTAATTGTAAAAACAAAAAATAAATGCGTTCTCATTAATCGCATTGCAAGTACCGCCTACCCGTAAATATAAAAAAAAAACGTTTTTGTTTTTCTAAAATAGACTATTAAAACACCTGCATCAATGCAAGCACCTGTGCTTTATGTCGGAGAATTCGCATTAACAAAAAGCCCGGATCAAATACGTTGATCGATTAAAAAATTACAAAAAATCGTTTTTTTTTAGGTGGGTTATTTCATATTCAGGTTCTAAAAACAAAACAAAGTTACCATTCGCAGGTGTGAAAGGTCTTGATTAGTTTACGGAAGTCTACCTAGCAGAAATTTACTGCAAACGCAATTAATCTTTCTCCATAGAAGTGCATAGCTACCAAAGCGTTTACAAGGTTGTTCTAATTTGTCCGTGCACGCTATGGTATTGCTGGAGTAGAGCCTCTTTCAGAATTCCATCAAGTCAAACATTGGTTGCCATTTTTTGAGGACGAGGCGTATGAGTGGCTCCGAGCCCTCGCCGAACGACCGACGAACGCTGACGCGGCCTCGTGTCCAATAAACGTCCAGAGTGCGTGTCCAAAACAATGGCGGACTCGAGTAGTTGGAGCAACGGCTACGAGATGGCGCGCACTTTTGTAGAAGGGTCTCTTGTGCCCTGTTCATTTCCTTATCGGTGTGATATCGTACAGTAACTTTCACGTCTGAATCCGCATATTCGAGCCTGGAAATTGCCAAGAATAACACGATTTTAGGACAATTTTTACACTCCAGTCGG